>JAODUP010000156.1:1335000-1377500 GCA_025642065.1 Paralvinella palmiformis
TTCAGGAACGATCGAATTCCAGTCTTTTATTAAATGCTAAATATTCAGCGAGATTATATATCGATCTGTTTTGTTGGTTTGGTGGCGACTACCTATAGATAAAAGCGTGGATTATTCTTTAATACCGTGCCATATATTGCATTTAAATCAAACAAACTGTCGACGTGGGTATACCAGAAGATTATGTAAATATTGGCCTGTTAATTTTCTGCCACGTGAAAGCTGCTCGCGATAAATAACGGCAACGCTTTGGCTCCATTTATTGAGTGACACGAATTAAACGGTTACGAATTGGACGCCATCAGTGTTTCACTGATAAGCCCGTTATTCAGCTGTCATGTTGACGTCAAAGCTCGTTGTGGGTTTTCAGTTGAATACAACATCTTGTTGATATCGCTATTTAAGAGATAAATCAATCGCAAATCGAACTGACAACCTGTTATTTTAATAACATTTGGATATCGAAGTAACGACAGAGTTTCGCTTCATCATTGGAAGTAGTTGCAGCTGGTCGAATTGTTCAAGGATGTTCGAAACAATAAGATGATTTTGAAATGTATATCATTTTTGAACTTAAGATATTTTTTAAAGCCTTATCTTTCTTTGGTTTAAACTCCGCTAAAATATTATACCTGGTACGTGAATTAACTACGTCAAAATGTCCAAATAACTCATTCATTATTGAGTTAAATAGTGCAAATTTATTATTTCAGATATTTCTCCTAACTAAGTCACCGGCAACAAGTGGTTTGATGGTACTTTTTATATTGTGTTATCTGTAATGGGTAATTTTTTTATATCAATCAATATGGTACACTGTGTCACAAACCACATACACAATAAGATGTGTAATGAACAAAACAATTCATCAAATATAAAATTTCCAAATTCCCATTCCCAAATATCGAACATGATGCTGGTAAAATGTGTATTAAAATAAGACACACTGTTGACAAAAGATTCACCAATATATTTAATAATTAGCTCGTATATGCTCATTTAAACTTCTCAGCAGCTTATTGGGGCGACAAAATGGTCGACTATACTGGGTGTAACAAATGTGTTTTTTAATTGGTGCTGACGGGATTTGAATTAAATGTCAGAGAAGCAAATGAAAAGTGAATCAGTGATGAAGTGATTGGGTGAAGGAGTTAGTGAGTCAGTGAGTGAGTGAGTGGGCGATTGAGTTGTTTTTAATCATACATCCGCGAAGATCCCATTTACGGTCACTCCGTCTAGCTCGACCTATTTCGGGACAATGTCCGGGTGAATACAATACAACAAACCGGAAGCTGGTTGGTCTGTAGAAACATATTTGGACAAAACATTAGCATTAATCGTCGAATAATCCAACATAAACACAAAACAAAGAGACGGCAAATCATTTTATGCCACAAACCAAATGAGAAAACAATAACCAATGGAATACGAAGACAACTTCGGTGGGCTCGATGGCACGAAGGACGTATTGTTATTATAATCAAAACTAAATTGGAATTGGTGGCATGAGGAAGATGTTATTGCTATTTTTGAGTACTTTTGTTTTATCAGTCACAGAGACGATTGTCTGGGGAACGAAATGTCACAAACGCACCCGAAATGCAAGAATCTAGGAGCATGTATGGCAGGGCTGTATTCATATATATATATATATATATATATATATAATGCTTTTAAGCTGTGGTGTTTAGGGTGACGGCTATGCAATAAACGATAAAAGCCAGATCGACAGACAGACAAACACAGACTAAACCTTACACTGAGACAGATAGATAGATAGACAGACAGACATGCATACAGACAGGCAGATATACAGACAAACAAGCACATACATATATTGATAGACAGACGGATAGACAAACCCAACCCACACACACACACACACACACACACACACACACACACACACACACACACACACACACACACACAAACAGAGACACACTTAGTGATGAACATAAACGTCTGAGGAGGATTAGCTGTTAGGTTGGAAGAAATAATAGCATTTACTCAGGTTTGAGACGATATTTCGTTCTAGTCCAGTAATAATCCATTGTGCAGTATTACTACTTCGTTTTATGAGCTAAATCAATTCACTGCTTCCACATGGAGTTGGTGTACATTGTCTCACGTGGTCAACATACTGTAATGTTTGATAACACGCCGAGGGTCTGTAAAAGGCCTGACTTTTCACTTAGGTTAGAGAACAACTTGCGACACCAGACCAGTCGGACGTATATCGATATGGTTCATATAGGTAGGATTTGTTTAGCTATTCGAACTCAGAATAAAGCTGAGGTCAGCATCTGTGGCGTTGAAATATTCTACGTATAGTTTTCTTTTGGATTACAAAAATTACTGTTGAATATAAACTGAGGTGTCAAAGTAGTTATCTTATCAGGTTATGTATGTAGTAAGTAGCCACTGAACCACACGCACGTGTTGTTTTCTGCGAGCTGTGGTATCAAATGGTATGTGTTTTACGTGCCTCCGCTTTTTGTACGTAGCCTGCGTGTAGCCGCTTTCCTGTGGGCGTGACATATTTGTCGCGTACGAAAAACGAATTAGCTGGTTCCTACAGGCTGATGAGTATCCGAGACACATGCATAGGTATAGGTATATATGTGTATCGATATATGTAGGTGTAGAACATTTTACATTTGGATTGAGGTACGCATAGTTTTATTTATATTTAGACTTATGGAGGTCAAGGTCTCAAAAGGTATTTTGAGAGATGTTGATGTTCTGAGCCTGTGCTACTATATATGTATCCTGAAACGCACAAACCGACGCACGGACGGACGTACGCACGCACCCACCGAACCACGAAGGCTCTGACGCACGCATGTACACACGCACCAATACACTCTCGCACACACAGGCACGCACGCACGTACGACCACACTCACACTCATGCACGAAGACCCAAAGAGAGGGGTATTTAAAATACGGCTAAATGAAACATTCTTAACTCTGAACTAATTACTGATATTCATAAATCAGTCAACAAAACACGACTTCTCTCCCCAAAAACTTCTGTTGATGATGAGACACGATGCATCATCGTAGAAACAGATGCTTGTTAGATGCTTCAGCTTTGAATCGGAAATAATTAGGCCACCATTTCTACCGACAGTCTGGGGGAGTGGGGTGCTACCGGATGGTGGCCACAGGAAGAGAAAACAAGAGGATGGATTTCTTCTTCTTTAGAATCTTCAGAAGTCAGCGTTTTATCGTTCCTGGGAAAATTATTTGATGGAAAACGGGCATCGCGATTGAAACACAAGATCGTGGTACGATTAGGCGGGGCGTTTAATGAAAACCCGTTTGTAAGTGGTAGACTGTGAATAAGATATTTGTGTGAGACTGATTCTAATTGGTCTACCTGTCTGTGGTTATTGTGTTTGTATCGTCTGCATGTACCCACCTCAGAGAGAGAGAGAGAGAGAGAGGTGGGGGGGGGGGAAGAAACGGTTTTAAAAGGTTTAATAACATAGCAATCCCCACAAAATAAACACATCCAAAGACGGGACGAGAAAAACGAGATAGCTACGTCTTAAAGATTTCTTTCTCATTCATCTAAAACAATGTTTTTTACTGAATATAAAAAGTCGATACTGTTTATATTGTCAAACGCTCTTCAATCAGACTGCCTCCATTTATGAAAACTGGGACAGTGGCTGCGTTGAATAGTTAACTAATTCTGATGACATTTAGCTAATTCTAATTAAGAACCGGCATAAAGAGGCGATAATATGTTTATTTTCCACAAGAAAAAGCAACAAATTATCACTTGCTAGTAATAAACGGGGCGGGGCATCTCCACTGCCGAATTGGTAGTGCATTTGACCGCATATCTTTACCAGCTGGGTTCAAATTCCGGTCTGGCAATGCCTGAGGGAAGTTTCATCTCCCCCATCGCCCCAGTGCCGATGCTTATCATTCGGTCGACTACTATGGCTGCAAAAGTGGGTATAAAATGGCAGTTGTTCATTTCTCACGTCATTTACACGGCCGAAAAAAATAATTAAGAAAGTTTTCACAAAACAAAACACACGAAGCTGTTTCAACGAAGTCAATTGTCTGAATGGTTTTAGTTTTCAGATAAAGTAAGCATGGTTTATCGGCGTAACTGTTTCAGTTTTGGGCGATAATATGGTATCGGTCTTAAATAAGGACGAACTTATCGACTGTTGGAATGATACTAGGCAGCAATCCCCCCACTCTCTCTTTCAAAAAGACAAATATACTGATCAGTGCTGAGAGATTTAACACGTGTTTAGAACTGAATGACGACAAGCAATGTATCACTTCTTTGCCAGTTTCGGTCGATTTCGTAAAAATAGATGGTAAGGGCGCTTTACTAAATATACATTATTATTATTTTCTTCTTATTATTATTATTATTATTATTAGATGGAAGATCACGAATAATCACTTCTCATCCCCACCCGTGCCATCCAAAACGGTATCCTGGAAGAGTTCCCGAAAGCGCTCGAGGAAAGACGACATATCAGCTTTTAAATAGGACGAAGCAAAGGTCAAGAAAGGCCTCTTTATTCTCCGCATTATGTGGCTGTTCGGTGTGTACTTACGATTTGTCAAGATGTGGCGGCTATTTGTTAAAGATTCAAGCGATATCTGTAGTCGATTATTAACATTATTAATATCCGAACGGACCTCAAGGAGAACAACCGGAAAGGGCTTCCTCACCGCGGTATCACTCATTATGTCGATATCTGGTAGGATCCACGGCATACATTCTGGCGTTATGCGCCAAAACAATTTCATCATCATCATCATCATCATCATCATCGTCGTCAGCGGTATCCTCATCAGGTGGATGAAAGTTTAAAGTGAAAGCTATTGAGATGGACTTCCGGGGGTTTTCCCGTCAAACGAGCCGTCTCTATTAGTGAAAGGATATTACGATAATTTTATCGAGGCAGGATGGTAGTATTATGACATACTGAGCCGTTGAATGGACAGTGCCACCTCACTGGTTTAAATCAATCTATGGAATAAAGGCTTAATTAAAACGACGCGTGTTATGGCTAATATCTTTGTTGTGGTTGATTTTAATAACAACGTCTTTTATCGCCTTTATTGGTCATTTAGCTCTTCTTATCGGTAATGTTAGATATAAATAACTGGTTTGTATCGGTTGAAACAACCTATTAAATTTATTTTTGCGCAGATGATTTTCAGCTGGCTGCCATGTGGCTGATTAATTATACGGGGAACATTATCCACGCATGTCGAATTCAGTTTCAGGGACGGGTAGCTGAAAATGACAGCCATATCTAGATTTGACCAGCCACGGGCTGGGCGGAAATTACCGCCAAAAATGAGACACGATGGAATATTGATCAGGACACCTGAAATGGATTGTGATGGCCGACACCGATCGGGTATGTCGTCTAAGCAAAAGCCAAACGGTAGAAAGAGGAGAAAGAGAGACACGCCTCCGTCCATTTGCATTATTATATAAGAATCTTCATTACTTTCATATCAGTCATAACCTGGCTGAATGTTGATATCTTATAGATGTGGGAGTCGATGTCTTACCGAGACTGTAGTTACTCGTTTCACCACTGGATCCTTTGGACACGTGCTAAATACGCGGTTACAATCCTTGATTGATGCCGATCCAGCTAGACGGAAGTGGAAATCCGGGACGCGTGGTGGTGGTTGACCTTTAACGCGCAGAGGCGTCTTGACAACGCGTCATACATCAATGGAAGAAGACAGCAACATCAGAGCTTAAAGAAGGCGTTGACGAATAGCTGCTGTGGCAGGCCACGGCGCAGTAGATCACGGTGTAGCAGGCCACGGTGCAGCAGGCCACGGTGTAGCAGGTCACGGAGTAGCAGGCCACGGTGTTAAGGACGCTTTGACGCTCGGCCATTCGGTACGGCAAAGACTTGCAGTGGAGAAGGACAACAACAAGGCAGAATAAAGGACAACCTTTAGTGCAGGATTCTGCTCGAACGATTCTAGTAAACAAGACCAGTTAGTCCTACTGGAATACCATGTTAATCTACTCGAGTACCACGTTAATCTACTGGAATACCATGTTAATCTACTGGAGTACCATATAAACGACGACAAGTAAATATTTGAACGAGTAACGCCCCGGTTATAAAGCCACTTTACCATTGGAAGGTACCGGACCCGTTCACGACCAGTTAGTATTGTCTTTTGGTGGACGAGCTCGGTACATGGCACTGTACTCGGTTTTATAATGAACAGTCGACGTTGTTGTGCAAACTGTGGTGAACTTTCTTTCTCGTTTTCGAGTTTTTCGGTTCATTGTGATGTAGATATCCATCTTTCAAATTCTACTGACGGGATATTTATGCGAAGAGTATATTTCGCATATAATAAGTTGGAGTGCTACATCAGACCACAACATTCAAATGCAATTCTAATTTTTTTCTCATTTATGTCAAATATTAAATGGTTTATTTTTGTAAGTTCTGATGTTGATCAATGAATAAAAACTACGATAGAGTTATATATATATATATATATATATATATATATATATATATATATATATATATATTTATTTATTTATTAGTTATCATTTATACATATGAAGCACAAGTGATGTGAGCCCATCCTCTCTAATTATCAATGTTATATATTGTTTCAAAGCGTTCGTACTGGAGCGAACTTTAGTATCTAATTGTAACCCACTTCCATCCAATCACTAGAGTTTTACAAACGCGACATGATCCATGACAAGAACCAGACAAACAATAAATTCTAGAAGTAATGTTCCAACGAGACTTATCAGTTTTCATACAAGACGCAGATGGAGGGAGAAGTTTCAGAGTTGGCCAAACACATAATATATTAGGCAATAATCCAGAGAGAGAGAGAGAGAGGCTTGCCTAATCTAGTGGCGGATCTATTCGTATAGTTGGCGCGTCAGATGTTCTGTCTAATTAAAGATTCCATAGAAATCTTTGTAGCCAACTGATGTGATGTTGCCTGGCACCAAGTCGACATCCCGATAGGTCCCTGTGGGAAGGGAGAGATGTACTTCCGGAAGGATACAACTTTCACGTAGCGTGCTCCAAAAACGTGCCTAATCTGCAAACACGGCAAGTTCTATTTCCTACTTTCTTTTTCTCTCTGCATTCAACCAGAATGGGCTTTCTTTTTTTTAGATCCGTGGTCGGATACGTTTGCCAGTCCGAGTTACTTTACGGTAACTTACGTCACTATTGGCATTGGGAATTGCGGCATGAAACATCAATGGCGTCATCCAGTAAGAACAAGTCTGGATTATGCACCTATGTTATGTTATGGGAAATACTATTTTCCGTTTACTTACTGAATTGACTTCAAGCTATTATATATTATATATATATATATATATATATATATATATATATATATATATATATATATATATATATATATATATATATATATGAGAGAGAGAGAGAGAGAGAGAATGGGGTGGGGGTTTCTTCGCCGACTGCCACGTTAACTACGATATATGCGATCTTTAACTTCTCTGAAATTATTCGCGAGAAGACTTTAAGTGACCATGTCACACAAGACAGCAGCAGGTCACTTTATTACAGGTGATACGTGTGTAACAAGACTAATAACACGTAGAAGCTCTACCAACGCCTAACTCATGAATAAAGCCAACTAGAGCGCACTCTAGCGGCTCTCCCTCATTCGCTATTTTCACCAGATGGAATTTTACGAGTTAGGTGTTGACTGGTAATTACTGAAAAACTAAATCGCCACTCGACAAAATGGTGATTCATTTACTCATTACGTGCATTACCTCATTTCCATACTAACCAGTAACAGTTCGGCACCTAAGCGACAATTATATATTCCAGGTTGCTATTGGCGTTGACCTGCCTGCGGTGTCTCGTCGGATATACTAAATACCATAATTTCAGCACCATTCTGCTACTGCTATAGTCGAGTTTCGGTAGTTTTCTTCCTGCAGTTACACATTGAATGGGATGGTCATGTTTTTGTATTGCATCATTCAGACGAGGAAATGCCATCTAAGTCGAGGAAAGAGCAGTCTGAAATTTAAGATTGGGCCACAGTGGCCACATTCGGAGCATATGGTCGAGGGGTTTCGACAAATGGAACGATAAGGCAGCAGCAGCCTTTTATCGAAGAATGAAACATGCCACAGACACGAGGAACACTGGAATTCGATGTCACGTTCAGTCTGATGTTTGCTATAAATCCTGGGGGGAAATATGATTGGACGACAGAACTATACAGATTTAAGATAATGACAATTGCTGATGGCTAGGATGAGACATCATACATATCAGAGAGATGCCAAGTCGGTATGAGAGAATGAAAAGGATGGGTAACGGAAAGGATTTCGTGAAGGATGGTGATCCAGGATTGGTCGGATGAACAAGGTCAATAATTGACATAAGGAAGCGGCGTAAATTGGACGTTGAGTCAGTGAGCAGAATACAATGAACTACATAGATTCTTACCGATATACACACGTATGAAAATCCTGTTAGGTACACGTATATACTAACAAAGACAGTAACACAGCCACTAACACACAAACTAACACAGACACCAACACGGACACCAACACAGACACACACACACAAACATATATATATATATATATATATATATATATATATATATATATATATATACATGAAGAGAGAGAGAGAGAGAGAGAGAGAGAGAGAGAGAGAGAGAGACAGAAGACAGAAAACGGAAGATATATATATATATATATATATATATATATATATATATATATATATATATATATATATATATATATATAGAGAGAGAGAGAGAGAGAGAGAGAAGATAGTAAATAAATAGATAGATAGATAGATAGAGATAGAGAGAGAGAGAGAGAGAGAGAGAAGAGAGAGAGAGAGAGAGATAGAGAGAGCATAGGGTTACAGTAAATCAAAAAATCTATAATTATTCAATAGACTACATCATAGCCCAAAGTATATATATATTATATATATATATATATATATATATATATATATATATATATATATAATATATATATATATATATATATATTTTTTTCATATTAGCATCCCCTTACTGACAAAATGGATGGCCATTGTCGTTGTATGCTATGACCATTTCTTGGAATTTGCTGCTCCTTAACGGACAAACTTAGACCACACGCGTCTGTGTGGCCTTAAAGTACGTTGATTGTCACGTGGATGCGGTATTTGTGGCCGGAAGTGATCCGCGGTGGCGTACTTCCGGCCGGCGTTGTTTGATCGCCACTCAGCTGCTATAAATGTATATTGAGATCAGGATACATCATGTGCCTATTATTACTCAGACTGTCATTTAATCTCCTCAATCCTTTCCATCTCTCTCTCTCTCTCTCTCTCTCTCTCTCTTCCTCATTCCCCATCTCTCCCTCCCACGCTCCTCTTCCTCCCTCTAGATCATCGTCTGGATTATAAACCATGTGTGGCAGTGCCGTGGAAACTCCGGAAAATCTGATGGAATCAACACATTTGACCTTCTTTTAAATATTGTATTAACTTACGGCCTTGTAACGCAATATGGTTTCCTTTCTGTTTTGAGGAAGTCAACGTATTTTAGCACCTAAACACAAACATCTCTCCCCCCCTCTCCAGACACACGCAGAAAATATACCTGAGAACTAATACTAGGAATATGCCAGGATCCTGATCATGTGTTTGATCTGATTCCCTTCCCCTGGTGTTCTTAAATGCCAAGTATTATATAGTTATTTAGTTGTTAACTTGGACTCTGGTCACACTTGGAAGTTATGGCCGAAGGGTGTCTTGAAGGGGAAACAAATCCCCCAATACGCAGAAACACACGGATTCAAAACAACAACGTGGAGATTTGCAGCGCAGTGCTATAACCATTACACCACTGGAACGCTGTGTGGATTGGATGAGCTCATATCCATGTCGACATGTTTGACATCATACTCCCTACAATCCCTATATTGGGACTCGTGCTTTTTCAGTTGCTGTTCCTGTTGTTTGGAACTCACTCCCTGATCATTTAAGTCATGAAATAACATAGTTTCTTTCCGTCACCATTTGAAAACTCACCCTTTCAGACTTGCTGATCCCTCCTAAGTTTCCACTCCATCCGGTTATTTCTTGATGAACTTCGCATTGTACGTTGACTATGAGTTTGGCCAACTCGATTCTTTTCGAGGATCATTGGATCATTTAATCTGACTGGCAGTTTTTGGAATTCATGTCCATCTTATTATGTGTCAAGTCTCTCTACTGATGGCCGCCTCCATGGTCTAGTTGGTAGCGCCTTCGACCACAGATCACTATCACCTGAATTTGAATATGGGCTCGGGCAAATCGGAAAGGTGTTTCATCTTCGACTTCGCTTCATTACATTTCGAGGTCGCTCGGCCCATTTAGCCTAGGATGTGCCCAAAATTGGCCGTAAAACATCAATCGTCATCACGTCTATTGGTGACGTAGTTGGACACGCCCCTCAAACCGGCTGCATCATTGAACTCAGTTGCTTATTCCATGTTTGGAGTAAAACATAAAACATTCATATTAAGGTCCATCAAACCTGGTCCATCTCGCGGTGCAGTCGTTAATGTGCTGATTTGTAAATATGTAAGCCCTGCTTATGACAATGTGATGCAAACCGCCGGATGTGACCAGAGACGAGGCCAAACAAACAGCTCGCTAACTCAGTATGAAGTTGTCGGACCGTATCTCAATTTGCTTCGGCATGTTTGGTTGTTTCATCCATCAACACGAAATGCATTCGACCTCATCATTTTATTATCCCACTGAGTGGCATAGACGCCATTATGGCCGTCTCAGGAGAGATCCGACCGAGACTAAACCAGGGCGCCTCCATGGTCTAGCGGTAACGTGTTGGACCACAGATCACTACCACCCGTGTTCGAATCTCGGCGTGGGAATATCTGAAGGTTTCATCGTTGACTTCGTTTCATTACCTTTCGAGGTCGCTCTGCCCATTTAGCCTACCATGTGCACAAAAGTGGCAGTAAAATCATCATCATCATCATCATCATCATCATCATCATCATCATCACACCGAGACTAAACAGAATAATCTGGTGCGATCTGTGAACGTGACACAATGTCAGCTTAACGACTGACCTAGATAATATGACCCACAGAAAGCTTCGTCGCTTGTCAACGACAGATTACTAAACCAATTGTTAGTTTATGTCTTCGGACCTTCATATATACGTGAGAAGAAATACTGGTTGATCTCCTCACATTATCATTCACATGTCGGCGACATTGCTGCATAAATCAGATAATCCCTTAATCCGGAAATCGTTTATCCAGTAAATCCACCTTCCGACGCATTGTTACCTGTGACGGGTTTAGCATATTATAAATTACTCTTTAATCCGATAAAATCGCTTTCCGTGTTCCGACTCCGACACTTCATTTCGCCTACAGAATGTGACATTTCAATGTAAAATGACCTTGATAATCCAACAGCACGAAAATGTTGCGAAATATTTCCGCTAGTTCAGTCATGCAAGACACACCGACATTTTGTCAGTAATGGATAATTAACCCGCCCACATGGGATAATTGCTATATCGTAACCAATAACCGTCGTCCTTGACCATATACACCGCCACAGCATGCTTCCACTGCCTGTGGCTATCCCATAGCCAACCATTCATTCATGGCTAATAACAAACACAAACGTGTGATCTTTCCAATGGAAAGATCGTGAGTTAATCTGATGGACAAAGTGACGCGAGTTTTTCTTTATCATGTCTGTAATTAACAAACATGGCTTCAATGCGATTCCGTATAATTTTTTTCTGGTCATTTATTGTGTCATAATTGTTGAAAATAAATAAATACACCACGAGATTATAAGTGTCATTGTGGTTCCAATGAATGTTGCGTATTATTTTTGTTACATACAACAATCTCAAAATCTGTGACATTGACTACCGGTAAAGTCACGGACTCGACATTCTGACATTCACGTCTATCGGATATATTATCATCTGAGAAACCTTGTCAGATTAACGGATTCTCACTGTTTTTTTTTTTTTTTTTATATATATATATATATATATATATATATATATATATATATTGTGTGTGTGTGTGTGTGTGTGTTTTGTTTTTGTTTGTGTGTTGTGTTGTTTTTGTGCGCTTTGTTGGAGTGGTTGAGAAATCTCCTCCCCCACTACTCATAGGGGAGCAGTACGGAAAGATGGAGCCGAAATACCATGAGGATGGTCACTGCCAGAGTATTTTACGTCATCATTATTTTTAATAATTCAGTGGAGACGGCAGCGCCATTTAACGTGGTCAGCCACCCACGATGTGGTGAGCCGAGAAATCTCTGGAAAAATGTCGATCTATTGCTGTGACCGTTGGCACCAAGTGCCGGGTGCTTAACCGCTAGGGCACAGAGCTCACTATATATATATATATATATATATATATATATATATATATATATATATATATATATATATATATATATATATATATATATATATATATATATATATATATTACTATGCGTCACACGGATAATCGTGCGCCATCCGATTTGTTATTTCCGTTTGATGTACATATTTATTTTTATACACAAGAAGGTGACTAACTGTCATGATAAGATGACATCCGGGAAAGATAACAAAACCAAATTATTGGCCGACGCCACGTTATCGGCTACGTCATGATCACGTGATCGTCATGTTTCGTCTAGGGCTTGGATATGGTTTGGTCACGTGACCCTGACGTAAACGATAATAGGTAGTTGTCTGGCATGGTGGATGGTGTAGGTATTTTCTGGTACAAGAATATTTTAAATTTACATATTAATGGCGGTGATGTTGTTTGCTGCTGCTGATGGTGGTATACATTATTATTTTCTTTTTATGCTTGGCTCTGTTAATCTAAGCTCTCTACATACCCCCCCCACACACACACACATACACACACCCATACATACACACGCGCGCACACACACAGTAAGAGAGAGAGAGAGAGAGAGAGAGAGAGAGAGAGAGAGAGAGAGAGAGAGAGAGAGAGAGAGAGAGAGAGAGAGAGAGAGAGAGAGAGAGAGAGAGAGAGAGAGAGAGAGAGAGAGAGAGAGAGAGAGAGAGAGAGACATACAGACAGACCCCCACACATGCACTGTGCAGATATAACCTTTTACGTGCAACATTTATATTTGAAGTTTTTGGAGAATATAATTAATATAATATATAATATAATATATATAATATATATATATATATATATATATATATATATATATATATATATATATATATTAACTAAGAGCATGGCTCAGCATTCAATCCTGACGCAGTTTCAGCGTAAGCTAAATTATTCGCCACATATATCGCTTTTACATTCTAATCAGAAGCATACCGTTATACTTGTATATATCTATATTCATCTAGGTCTGTTATTCTATTATTCCCCAATTAATAATTACCAGCAACAATTATTTAGCATCAAGCAATAAATAGGGAATGGAAAATATGTTGTTATTACGAACACCAAAAAAAATTATCTTTAGGAGATGTCAGTAATAACAGATCGGTATAATCCTGGATCATCTGGTTAGTATGGCTTCGAACAAGACTATTGACCTCTGAAGGTTAATTAGCTAAAAACAATGACTGAAGCCATTTCCTATATTATCAAACTATCATTAGATCAATCTTATAAGCATTCCGTCTGAAACCTAGATCGCCTGGTGTCCAATTATCTAAACAAAAGTGACGATGACGTGGTTTCTGACAGCAAACTATATAAATTACGATATGAATGAGGTTTTTCCAGGTATATCTAGGTGAGTAGCATGTAACAAGAGTGAGAAGAGCAAATTATTGGGCTGTAGGTAGCACCTTTTTTTTATTTCGCCAGATGGCAACACAAACAATCATAATATGTAAACAAGTTTCCCGTAAATTGTTTCACTGACTTTATGAAACACAGATAGAAAAATCTGGAACCTGTGCTTCGCACGGATATATTCGTTTGATAATCTGGCTTGTAAATAACAGTAACTTAAACGACATCATTTTAAAGGAAATGTCTTGTCAAATGCCAGAAATGGGTCAAGAAGATACAAATATTTTAATGCAACGTATGTTACATCGATTGCACTCCTGGAATATCCTCAACTATTGGTGGCGAGTGGGCTCGGGGAATTCAGTGTTCTTTGGCGAAAGGGCCAGGTGGCGAAAAGGGTTCGGTGATTAAAAGGCTTAAGTAGCGAAACCTAACCGGAAGAGCCACATCAAGAAATCCACTAAGAAGAGTTCGAAAGATGTCTGCGGCCAGGGAAGATTTTGTCATTGAAAAAACTTTAGCGGCAATAATTAACAATGTGTACGTGGTTGTCGACTGGCTATATCTGTTAAAGGGTTAGGACATTTGAATTTATATATTGTTTTCATTCCCTTCTAAATTTAGCATATTATATTGCTAAACAATACCCGAGATTAATTTTATTAACGGAAATCCCAGTGCGTCACAGCACTCTCGTGAAGTAGGTGACAGCAGTACACGAAAACGGATCAAGCGCTAAAGCTTGTGACGCCACAACAGCCAAATATAACCACGTGGTAAGTGCCGGGATTGGTTGTTTCGTTGTGGAATTAGTTTTATTTACAGCGTGAACCAATGTGATATCAGTGATAATATAGTGTTTTGTGCATTATATTTATATGTATAGGAGTTTATACAATGATTGTTAAATATAGTTTGGCATTGTGTTATATACCGATGCGTTAATGTTAGATTGGAAAACGAGGTTTTCGGTCTTTTCCCGAATTACCCCCCCCCATCTTGGAAAAAAACTGAGCGCGGCTTGGACGCGTTATGTCCAATGAACACCAGCCGAATGCCCCACCAGCATATCATACATATGCGCTGAACCTTTTGTTAGTCACAATATGATCTGGGACTGGCGAAGAAACTGATTTTCGAAGAAATACGCCGTCCCCACCATATATCCGGCAAACGTCAACATGACACGCCCGCCTTCTATAACAAGTGCCACAGTATCTGCTCCAGTGAGACGAGTTGTTTGGAAAAGAGAGGCATGTAGGATTTATCCAGAGTCCCAGACTGATCCAAACATCGAAGCCGTTGATGTAATGAAGAAAAATATTATCCTGATGTGATAATCTCGTGCAGCAACCAAGGCATGACCAAATTCTGGCATAAATTCACTGAGACTATCATTTGGAAGAATAATATTGAACATCTAAATATAATAATGACTGTTGGCTGCGTCAATCAAAGGAGAAAAATGGTTAAAAGGGCCTTGTCATATATATATATATATATATATATATATATATATATATATGTAAAAAAAAAAAAATGTGTGTGGTAGAGAGAGAGAGAGAGAGAGAGAGAGAGAGAGAGAGAGAGAGAGAGAGAGAGAGAGAGAGAGAGAGAGAGAGAGAGAGAGAGAGAGAGAGAGAGAGAGAGAGAGAGAGAGAGAGAGAGAGAGAGAGAGAGAGAGAGAGAGAGAGAGAGAGAGAGAGAGAGAGAATACGCCATATAATAAAACCACATGTTTATAAAACCAATGGATGGTTATAACCTTTAAACTATTAAACTACTTTAACATACACTATTTCACCGCATCAGTTCATCTCAAGCCATATCCTCTATACCGAAAGACTGAATAGTTTTATTATGAATAACATCATAGCGTCATTTTTAGCCCCACAGTATCCTCTGTTAGTACCTCCCAATTATTGAGGAGCCGTTGTCTGAAACGACGATTGGTCGTTTTCATCCTACGACATAACATCGACTAGGATATGATGAAGGTTCCATTAAGTTCGAAGCACATCCTGACTCGGTTCCTATCCCAATTTTAATAGCATGTCCAGGAACCATTAATTCACGATTGCTTTCGGACGCGATTCGTTTGGAGGGTTTTCGGAACTCGGCTGAGCTTCATTGGTGAGTAATTGCGACCTGACACGACTCTTGTTAGACATTTATCGTTCTTTTATTGTTTTTAGAGTAAACTAGGGCAGAGGCTAAGATAATCCAGTATCCGGGTTCCCTCTATCCAGCCAGTAATGCGAGAATTAAATACAACATGATCGACGGTGAGGTATCACTAAAGGTTCCTTTGGTCGCTGGCTTCGGGGGGTGGAGGCGAATCAGGAAGAGGTGTTACGGTGTGACCGGGACGAGTGGCAAATTCTGAATTAATGATAATTTATAAGATATAGACAATGATCACAGACAGGACTGGGATAGACGTCACGTGACGATGGAGGATGACATTGTAGATAGTGATATTAGTCATCTGAATCGGTGCCACCCGTTCAGTGTCGAACTTTGAATTTGTTATCACCCTTTTGTTTCTGTTTGCTTGTCTGCCCATCAATCTTTCTGCCTGTCACTCACTCACTCACTCACTCACTCACTCACTCACTCACTCACTCACTCACTCACTCACTCACTCACTCACCACATCACTCACTCACTCACCACTCACTCACCACCACCACTCACTCACTCACTTAATCAATAAATCACTCAATCAATCTATATATCTCTCTATATATCTATCTCTCTCGCCTTTATCTATTTTTCTATCTATCTATCTATCTATCTATCTATCTATCTATCTATCTATCATACATATATATATATATATATATATATATATATATATATATATATATATATATATATATATATATATATATATATAAACACAATATATACCTTTCTGTTGTCCACATCTGATTATCTTTATATATCTCATCATTCTCCCCATCCCTGCTATGTGGCTCAACTTTTTTATACATCCAACATCAGTATCTAACACAATATTAGCTAGTGCTATTCTACCCTCTGAATGATGAAGAAGCTTTCGCCAAATATCCATTAAAACATCGGTACCAATTTATCGTAAGATGAAAAATCGAAGCAGTATTCTAATGGCAGCTGCTTCAATCGGTTTGAATTATGCACATCACCACTAATCTATACGCCCTTCTGTCTAGAACAGTGGATCGCGCAGAATTTTCGTCAACGCTTATTACACTCTCTCGGTAGCTTGCAATCCGGGCCGTAACACGTCAATCGGCTCGCCTCCTCCTCTACGCATCACGTGACCAAAATACAACATCCGGCGGTCAGGGATCTCGCGACAATGGAAGAAATCGGACCGTAGCAACTTCCATACAATCGCGGTATTGGTTGCCTTGTCGGCCCATGAATACAAATGTTTAAAGGGCGCCGATGAATACCATCTCGTGTCGGCGCCGATGGGCGATAATAGGGTACTTTGACTCCGATGCTAACGAGGTCTTGTTATCATTACCATATCACTTGACCATCATTCCGAAAGCTCTTTAATGGAGCTGGAATTTTTACACCGATCGCCTGCCATAACCTGCCCTAATTTGGGGGCTATTACCCCAAGAATTACGTATATATATATATATATATATATATATATATATATATATATATATATATATATATATATATACGCAGTGTGATCTAGAATAAGCAAAGGGTTGTGAATATGTAACCAACATCTAGGTGTCCCAGAAGGCTGACGGCCTTAAGTCGGAGGAACCCAGTAAATAATTACTTTGTTCTGGCGCGGCAATTGTCTCATCTACGACACGTGACTAAAGGGTTACTCCCTAGGCGTATCAGGTGATCAGGGCACGGAGCCTTTTTGTCGTGAATGAAAAGATCAAAATCGTACTAATACCCAGTCTAATACGCCAGCTGACTGTATCATTGACACAGTCCTTTAAGATTTAACAAATTCATAATTCCTTATGTTAGCATGAGGCATAATTACAAATTTTATATGTAATTATCGCAATGCTTTGGTAGTCAATAGCCCGTAGATAATTATAATAACAATGCCTGTTATTGACATGATTAATCATTCTATCAGTTATATCATCTAGGTTATTCAAAATTAAGCGTTTCTGTTTGTGAAAACGTCGTAATTAGCCTACCAGATTCACGACTGCCATCTGCCTGGTTAATTATACAAAAGAACGCGGGCACACACACAATCGAACAAAAAGCCAGCTTCTAGGTTTGAACTCACAAAATGTCTTCTTTGGCTCCCGATTCCCTATTGAGAGACTGTAATTTCGCGTGCGTGCAACTAAAATGTATCCCTATTATGATAACCTTATTGTTAATAATATCAGAACTCTGATGAATTGGAAATATCAAATGGTTATTAAAATTTTTATAATGTTTTTTTTTATTTTTATTTTTTTAAAGGGATTGCATATTTTAAAGTTGAATGACAAAGATAAAAAGGATGGTCTTAAAGGGACAGTTCACAGTGAGCTCCGGTGGCCTAGCGGTTAAGCACCCGGCACTTGATGCCAACGGTCGCAGGTTCGAACCCCGTAAGAGGTCGAAACTTTTCCAGGGATTAATTTCTCGGCTCACTACATCGTGGGTGGCTGACCACGTTAAATGGCGCTGCCGTCTCCACTGAATTATTTAAAATAAAGGGGGACGTTTAAAACCCCCTGAGGACGTAAAACACTCTGGCAGTGACCACCCTCAGGGTATTTCGGCTCCATCTTTCCGTACTGCTCCCCTGTGAGTGGTGGGGGAGGAGGTTTCTCAACCACTCCAATATAGAGGCTGTGCTAATTAAGCGACAGCCTGGGGATTCTCCCCGAAACACAAAACCAAACCAGGACAGTCCACCCTCAGAAAATATTTTTTAAATATATAATGTTTAGAAAAGTAACCAAAAATTCCGCAATAATAATTACGAAATATACCTGATATCATAGATATAGGGAAATAATCCAAGTTACCGGAGCACCGCCATTACGGCTGCACCGGAAGCCAAATTCGAAAGAGGGAAGGAGAAAACTGAAATGCTCTGACGCCATCTCAGCGCTCTCTAGACTGACGCTGATTATAGTTTCTCTTGAGCGTTAATATCAGTGATTTTGCATCATCTTCCTCTTGTCAGGTTCCTTCCGGCTCAAACTGATATGGTTGTATGTCATTCGTGACGTCATTTTAACAAGATAATGACGTAGAGTTCTGGAATAATTCGTTGCTCACACTAGTATGCATGCTTTTATACGAGCTCTACAGACTTCAAGTCAACCGAATACGCTGAAGTGACGTCAGCATTCAGGAGCTGTTGGGCTCTGTCTAGCTTCAAAATGGCGGCGCCCACAGGCCATTAAAAGTTGATTAATCAGCACTTTGAACTGGATTATTTAATATGTGGGTGATCATTTACACATTTTTACATTATTTATGATATTTGTGAGTATAGCTGTATTAGTCCTGAAAATTTGAAATGAAGGTGGACTATATTATATATATATATATATATATATATATATATATATATATATATATATATATATATATATATATATTATAGCAATTATTAAGAGTACTTTTTTACGCGGTTGTGCTATATTATCGTTTATAATTGATAACTATATTGACTAATCCTTTAATCCCGAAGGAGTATCGAAGAGTCGTACTTTTACAAAGAGGAACTCCTCGTCATCTGTGGCTCCAACCAGGCGGCTAATTCCACGAAGCGGCTAATTTATAACGCCCGTAGTTCGAATTCTGAACCGTGCCTCATAATCGTTCTGAGGTAGTTGCCGAGGTTAATGGTTGACTTTATTATTGGCCATGTTTAATGGTTTCGGCAAATGCACAATTATGTTGAGTTATGTCCTGGCTACACGGAGTGAATTACGCCCGCGGCGTGTAAACAGCGCTCATCGTTGACAGTTTAATAAGTGGAGTGAAACGAGCCCCGAGAGGAGCGTCAACCGCTCTTGCGCGCCTGTTAAGTATTATTAGGACGCGAATGAAGGCTTTGTGGTGGTCTAGGAAGTGAGTTGGGAATCATGAAGAGCTAAACGCCACGATTATAACTGCATTACGTAATATAATTTACACGCTGGATAATATGGTTTGTTGTGTCAGGCTTTTACGACAATCGTCGCGTAAACATCACCGTAAATATGACCGGAAGTGTTCTGTCACTGCTTATTTAACAATGCCATTTCTGGAAGAATTCATGCACGCGCTGCTACATGCGCTCACTGATACACGCATGTACAAATATGATCGAAAGATGATCAAACTTTACAAATGTCACTAAGAAAGGTAGTCAATCTGATTTATTATCCCTGATGTATCGTCCAGATGATATAACTACGATTTGGAATAATCTGTATAAGACCCTATATACTCATTCTAAAAAGATGCACCCATGCACGCGTGCACTCACTCGTTAACTCACTTATGGACTGAAAAAAACCCACACACAGAGATACCTATATATATATATATATATATATATATATATATATATATATATATATATATATATATATATATATATATATATACACACACACATACATTAGCAACGCATTAACAACTTACGTATTAATTATGTTGTATAGGCATGCGGGCACCTAAACACACACAGAGACAAACATATAGACAGAAAAGTAGACAGAGAGACAGACGGATAAATAGGTAGACAGACAGAAAGACTAATAGACAGGCGGGCAGACTGTCTGATTCAATGATAAAAACAAAGGCAAGTACACAGATATAGACCCATTCATTTCCTCGACTGTACTAATCTGAATGAGAATCTCTATTATAACGAGGGCGGAGAACAATTATTCAACTTTCCGGCATCAATAAACGTTTATCTTAACTGATGGCGCGGCATATGTTCTATTAGCCGCACATAAACATGGACCATCAGATATGCCTTATTCTCCATAAATCGTTTATTGCGTTTATGGGTTTATTTTGTCTTCTTTGCCGAATTATTTATTTGTCCAACTAAGTATGTAATCTCGATTTTAAACGATAGAGAACAATTCTAATAAGGCGTTTATATCACTTCATTAAGAGATGAAATACGACGGATGCTTTGGAGGCTTTCCATATCGACTCTCTTTCGCTGATAGTTCGAATGTTTTTGGATTTATATTTTTGTGATTTGTAATTTTGAGACACAGCTTCTTTCATTATCTAGATGAAAAAATTTAATTGTTGTTGATAGGGAAACGGGCTATTTATAACGTCTACACTACTGCTGCTGCTGCTGCTACTACTACTACTACTACTACTACTACTACTACTTTTACTACTACTACTACTACTACTACTACTACTATTACTACTACTACTACTACTACTGCTACTACTATTGCTACTACTACTACTACTACTACTACTACTATTGCTACTACTACTACTTTTACTACTACTACTACTACTACTGATATTGCTACTATTACTACAACGACTATTACTTCAACTACAGGTCGTTTGAAATCCCTTTCAAGACTGACCCCGGAAGCTCAACATTGGTCATCGGAAGATCATAAGATCAAAGAAGACCGGATTACTGCAACAGATTATGTCATATTGGAAGACAATCCCACGGCTGAAGGTAGTGATGTACTACTATCATAACAGAAGATCAGAAGACCATATGATAGAAGATCAAGCCAAGGAGAGAAATATAATACCAGGATGAAAGGAAGATGTCACGAAGGTTGATGATGATGATGATGATGATGATAATGATAGTAGCATTTTCTCAAATGATGAAGAGGAACATCGTGGATCAAAAAGGCTGTTACTAGAAGATTATTAACAGAGTTATTAACATCATCTACAATAAGCTGACTATCGTCGACCTCATTGTCAACTCCACGAAGCGGCTTCTGCCATCGATATGGCCAATCGATCGAGTACAAGTGTGTCACGTGATTGATACATACTGGCCTTCGTCAACATCGAATAAGAACATTCGCCTTCTGGTTTTAGCCAACCCGTATATCAAATGGCGGAAATTCGAAACTTTACGAGATCTCAAGAAGGCCAGCTTTGAGTGGTCGTCTTTTGACATGTGCATAATGGAAAATCCCCCGGAAATAGATGTCACATCGCCGCTGGTTCCGTCGGAATGGAAACCTCTCGGGATATGAGAAATGTGACAAGGTTACAATCGGTGTGTGACAACGTGACCTAATTGCCTACTGCTCGTGATGATCTCCAAGTGGAATAGCGTTTTATTTTTGACTAGATTTACTGCAATATTAACGGCAAACGTTTGTTTTATGTCGAACAGGACCATTATTCAGGGATTGCCCCTTAAAAAACTTTAACGTGTATTTTATATATATATATATATATATATATATATATATATATATATATATATATATATATATATATATATATATATATATATATATATATATATATATATATATATATATATATATATATATATAAGAGAGAGAGAGAGAGAGAGAGAGAGAGGAGAGAGAGAGAGAGAGAGAGAGAGAGAGAGCGAGAGAGCGAGAGAGAGAGAGAGAGAGAGAGAGAGAGAGGAGAGAGAGGAGAGAGAGGAGAGGAGAGAGAGAGAGAGAGAGAAGAGAGAGAGAGAGAGAGAGAGAGAGAGAGAAATTGTACAGCTTCTCATGACCATTAAACATTAGACCTAGTTAATGCCACCATATTACAGAGATCATCAACAACCATCGGTCCACCTATAGTTGAGCAGTCGTAAAGGACAACACTACATGTCCCAGCCACAAGGATGCTTGACCATCACGTCTTTCTGGCGGTAGATGGCAGAACATCTCATGGAATCTACAACCGCCATTCCTCACACTGTAAGCCTCGGTCTAAAACCGACCTGACATTTTAACACGAGTTTACTGTCCCGTATTTCACCATCGCGTGGACGGAGCAACATAACTGCTATGTACGTTACAGCGCCAAACAGAAGTACATTAGCCCCGAGAAGATAGAGGGCTTTCAGGAACACGGACATATTACCTTCCAGGAGGACAATTTCCGCTAATGACAAACGTCGTTGAATATTTTCCCGTTTTTTAAAAAAACAAATCAAAATAGAAGCCCCCTCTTCCGTGTTTCAGGAGATTCCAGACGGATAACGGGACTCGTCTGAGTTGGAGCAGCAGAAGTCCCTCGACATGTTGGCATCAGCCGCAGTCGTCCTAGTTCGGAGATTGTTCGGACACTTAGAGAGCCAATTAGCCTCTCGTTACCGACTCCATCCGGTCTCCGAAGTGTTCGGCGAGCTATCCGGACGAAGATTGCGTGCCAGCATTAATATGATGCCATTTAGTGGGATTCCTTTGGGAAGCGATGTTGTCCCCACAAAGGCTGGTGCCAGCGTGTGAAGTGGGTCGGCGACCACCGGCGACGCGTCGCTTGTTATCTCACCCGCTGACTCCAGACGGCGCTCGTAGCATATGGCACCAGATCCGGACGAGATATTCTGGGATCAATCGGTAAAACTGTCTCCGGAGATCCCGTGTGTGTATATAGTAACCTTGGTGATCGTCACAGGGGACGGATTATTTACAGCCGGTAGTTGCCTCGTCGGATAAAACGACATCAGGAATCTTCATTTATGTACGACGGATGGTTAAGTGTTTATTTTAAACCTTTATTTAAAATAAGCAGGTGTGAGCTGTTGTGTTTTGTGTGTATATATATATATATATATATATATATATATATATATATATATATATATATATGCGTATGCGTGTGTGTGAGTGTGTGTGTGTGTTCTCCCTTGCGAACCGGGGGGGACATTCATCTTTAGGATCACAAATATCGCTAACGCAACCTCTGTATGATTCGTCAGGATAGCGAATTAAAATAATCATCTTTTCATGCTGAGATAAAATATATCTTAGAGTCGTATCTATCTATCTATCTATCTATCTATCTATCTATATATCTATTAATCAATCAATCCGTCGATCTGATGTATGATCATTTATATTCTTGTCTGGTAGCTGCCTGTTTGTCCGCTATTCTAGCCCCATCCAGACTACCTCTCTGCCTGTCTGCCTCTCAGGCTACTTATCTGTCTGACTGTCTGTCCATTTGTCCGCCGCGGTCTGTCCTGGCAGTCCGCCATCAGAGATGACCAATTATAATACTGGACAACAAACAATAGCCACAAGTTGTACTCGATTAGCATTTAAATACGAGTAACAGCGAGACGGGAATGTCTCACTGTCTCGGTGTAAGCGGACATGACCGTCAAATTATCTCAGGTCAGGACTACGACATCGGATAATTCATTCATCACCCAACTTGGTCTGTTACGTTGATAAAATCTAATGAAAAGCGTAGATGTTACGAATAGGAATGGCGTCTCCAGTTAGTATCATGGAGGCTAGGATTTTTATTCTCGCGAAATTAAGGAGTTTAAATACGCCACCGCTCCCCCCCTCCCCGCTCCACATCGCCAAAGAGCGTTCCAATGGAGCAGTCGGTAGAACAGCAGCTTGTAATATTGCAGGCTTTGGGTGCGATTCTAGCCCATTCGGATGTTTAAGGCATATGTTTCGATAGGCAGGGGCTCTTTGGTGTTATGTCTGAGCTTAGCTTAGACCATCACCGAAACCAACCAACTGAAATCATATGAACCGAACCTCATCCAATGACATATTTATGTGTCGATTCAAGTCTTACAAACCTGGAACACTCTAACAGCAGAAGGTCTCTCCAGAATGAGGACTATGAGTAACCTCTCCAATCTGCTGACGGTGTTTCTTCAGTGAAATGTGAAAACTATTCTGTTTACTGATCAACTTAGCTGTTTTAGTACAATAAGGACGCTGTATTAGTACGTTTCCCTGCGAAGCAGATCTAGCATATGTTCCTATTGTCCCATTCCAGTATATTTGACTATAAGTATATGACACACACACACACACACACACACACACACACACACACACACACACACACACACACACACACACACACACACACACACACAACAACCCGGATTGCTGGTTCTCTGTGGCTATTTACCAGGCATCGTGATGCATGGGTCTATTGTTAGAACACGTGTTCAATCAACATAAGTCCTTCCGGTTTATATCTAAATAGACTGAAACGAGACGAATACTGCACTGGTACGGCGATAACGAGCTCGCTGCGTTACTACTCGCGTGCCATATCCAGACCGATCCAGACACGGCAACGGGATGAAACGATTTGGGATAGTGGCATTTAAGTATCACGTCATCTTCACTTACTACAAAGGTACCGCACTATTTGTCAGTTAGCTGAAGGCTCGGTTGAATATGGAATTTGATGAGGGTACACCATTACTTAAGAGTAGGTAAAGGTAATTAAAAAGCCTATTATCTAGCGGCGTTATTTCAGCACAATATCGTAAGATACAGGCTTCTTAAGGCAGAGTCATCGCCAAGGTGACAGATGCAGGTGATTACATTCAACAGGTGTAAAGCATGCCGTATAATGAAAGAACTACTCACTAATTGTTGTCATCAGGCCTGGCGTTCCATTTGAGGACACACACACACACCCACCCTGTGTGTGCGTGTGTATGTGTAAACCGGGCGATAGTCCTACGTGGGTGAGGGTCTGTTGTTAAAGTGACGCCGAGACAGGTCTGGCTTAACACGGAGTGATTCTCTATTCTGTTCTCGGTTAACTCGGTATAGCTAACTAGTTGACTGGTGGATGCCTCTCATTTGGCCTTGACCTTCGTTGATGATTCTACGGCCGCGGCGCAAGATGGGACGTCAAGCTGCTGAGGCTGGCCGCGTCAGAAACGTCAAACACGTCTCTTTCCCTGAAATGTCGTCGTATTGTTTAGTATTAACACGGCTGCGTTGGGAAGGCGGGAAATGACACACACACACACACACACACACACACACACACACACACACACACACGCACGCACGCACGCACGCACACACACACACACACACACACACACACACACACCTGGATGTTTATTTTACTAACTCGTTTGCCATCTCGCAAATTCCACGGTTGTAGTTGATTCGCTTTTTCTTTTTGCTTGGCGGCTTAGGGACTGGTGAGACATTAGACATGTCTCAGCATGAAAAGTCGCCACACTGGATTCAGTCCCGTGAAGAATCATACAGAGTTTGAATTCACGGTTTGAGATTCTCTGTGCCAGTGCCTTATTCCAGATGACTAAAACACACACACACACACACACACACACACACACACACACACACACACACACACACACACACACACACAAACACACACACACACACACACACATTCGGATGTCTATCGATACGGTTCATAAACGGGTAGGTTTTATTTAGTTAGCCGAACCCAGAATAAAGCTGAGGTCAACATCTGTGGTGTCAAAATGTATTTTTATATATAGGTTTCTTTTGAACCACAGAACATTATTGTCGAATGTAAACTCTGGTGTCAAAGTAGTTATCTGTGTTATGTATCTGCTTGTCAAATGCAATGTTTGTACGTGCTCCCCCTTGCTGTATTCAGCCTGCTTTTATTAGCTTCCCTATGGGGGGTGACATATTTGTCGCTTACGAAAAGCGGATTAGCTCGGTCCCACAGGATTATGAGTAGCTCAGATACATGTATAGGTCTACGTATATATATATATATATATATATATATATATATATATATATATATAAATGGACGCGTAGACAAATTTGTTTAGATTGATGTATATATAGTTTTAGTTATATATAGATTTATGGAGGTATAGGTCTCAAAGGATGCTAAATGTTGATGTTCTGAGCCTTCGCCATTATATATGTATTGTATCTCAACACGCACGCACGCACGCAGGCACGCACACACACACACGCACGCACACATACACAGCGTGGTCGAAGGATGCAGAAGACTATTTTCTGGCACAAATCCAATGTATGACGTTTTATGATATCATACAAGTTTGACACATAGTGATACACATCAAACCAACTGAAGTACAACATTCATAATCCGTTATCCCTTCATACTCCCAATACCGGAGATATCTGTGGAATATTACGTCGTTGTGAATAAATTGGATGTTTATTTTACTAACTCGTTTGTCATCTCGCAAATTCCTGTGGCATATCAAATTATGTGTCTCTCTCTCCAAGTGGTATATATGTTAGAAATTAAATATCTTTATGAAATATTGTCGCACAGGCTCTATGGCCTCATGGGTTAGAGCGTGGGACTTTCTTGTTCATCGTCATAGTATGCCGGAGAGAATCCCGACAGTGGCAACTGGTATGGCTTTCTCCGCAGAATATGCCATATATTGTAAATTCTAAATTTATTTAGAATCAGTCCCCATGGTGAAGCAGTGAATTACAGGTTATATACCTGCCCCTCGTAATAGTTAGCCAAGGCACGTAAAATAACTGCCATTTCAACCATTATTATTGTAGAATTATTATTATTATTATTATTATTATTATTATTATTATTATTGGAATGATAGCATTGAATGAAAAGCCCCTTACACTGGAACATTAGACTATTTATTAGAGGCTGCGCTAAAGTCTAAAACAACTCATCCTCCATTTAAATAAATAGTTCAATATTTAATTTAGAAATCAGGATGTTTTCTCAGTACATCAACAAATACTCTGCACCGAATGCCTTCTCTAATAAGAGAGAGATAGAGAGAGAGAGAGAGAGAGAGAGAGAGAGAGAGCGAGAGAGAGGGGGAGAGAGGGGCAGAGAGAGAGCGAGAGACATACACACACGCATACACAAATTTGTACACGCTCATAAAGCAGTCGTTCGCCACAGCTTGTTTTGAAAGTTACAAACATTTTAGTTCAACACCTTTTTTTAATCGTACACATAACTTACGTTCACTTTCCCAATGATACTCTAAAGGTTGTGGGTTCCAATGACAATTTGTTTGTTATACGAAGTTTGTAAATGACCAAGCCTTATGCTACAAGCTGAAACGGATACACTTTTATCAGTTTTTTGATATATATATATATATATATATATATATATATATATATATATATATATATATATAGTGAGATATCCTGTCTTTTCTAATATCTTTTCTGTTGGTGACAATGAGTGTTAATCATCTTCAACGAAAAATATCAAAGATGCCGTAAAAAGAGTACCTATTGTATTTAGGCAATCTAATCACATTTAAAATGAATTGTTTTATAGGTGTTTGATTCCACCGCGTATGCGTTAGTTGAAATGCTGCCGCTTTCCATCCACTCCGTTTGTCACTGGAGACTAACGGTACTGGTTTTTCGAGTGTCATTAGCCTGCTCGGGGCAAATAAACATTAATTGTCCCTTTCCAGCTAATATAAGTCTAATTTAATACAGATAAGATATCTCACAGTAAACGCTCCGTGTATCAGCGTTTGAGTCGAAAGCTAAGGGTTTTTGCTCGAATTTAGGTTCTCATACTTTTTTTCGTCAATGAGTATTTCCGTTAACTATAACACCGATATAGTCATGTAATATAGAATGTAATTTAATATTATGGTTAACCTGTTGTGGGAATCCATAATATAATGAGTGAGTTTAATCTCGGAGCTGCTCACATTTGAATCATAAGGCCGATTGACGACTACCAAGGGACACATCACATCAACCAGAGACAAGCATGAGTGGCATTCGAATCCAGAACGTGGAGGTTTGTAGAGCAGCGTTCTAACCACCGGACTATCGGAGTCCCCAATTAATACGTCATAGATGAATAAGTTAAGTAAATGATGAATAATTTAGTAATAATTACCTACGATTGTATTTATGTTGATAATAGAAACATAAAAAGTAATGATAAAACATCTTCACTTTACAACTGAAGAGAAATAGATAGAAGATAGATAGATAGATAGATAGATAGATAGATAGATAGATAGATAGATAGATAGATAGATAGATACCAAGTTAGGAAGAGAAAGGTTTTTTTGCTGTTTCTCGTATTTCTTTCAGCCAAAACATTTTTATATCTCGCGTGATCCAGTAATTTCCGATCAAACAATCATCATTTCTGGTGAAGTCACCGACCATTATTCCGCTTTCGTATTGTAATCTGATAAAACGACATTAGAATGCTCGTATCCGATTGTTGTTTGTTTATTTATCGGGGGACTTCTCGTAGATGTCACGGAACCCTTCGAGAATATTTATTTTATCGTTTGCCATATCTCGGCGCGTTACAGCCGATTTAGTAAGCCATTTCGTTATCTCCTTCGACTACAGCCGGCAGGAAGAAAACCAATTAAAAGATTCAGCTGAGCCTTCTTCAGAGATAACATTTTGGTAATTAACACAGTTTCTGATATCGTTTTCATTTGGCTGCTAATCGCGTAAGAAGGCCACCCACGGAGAGTGTGTATCTAGTCTAAAGGCATAACGTGTATGTCGTTATGCCATAATGCATCCGACATCTGTGAACACTTCACTCGGCCAACCTTCAAATTGATGATTTGCATCTTTCTGTGGATTTCCCAGAGCTATTTCCCACAAGAGGAGAGGTTCACTAACGTTCTCACTACGGGGACATACTCGTTAAATAAACAATCCAGTTGAGTTGAAGATTCTCACTAGAAGCAATATTTCATAATTAACTTGATAAAATATCGAAATTCATAATATAATATAAATAATGTTTGTGATTAGTTTAAAGGTTATGGCGTGTATTTGAGTTAATAATCCATTTCTACATTATAACACTTGTACTTACGTATTAATAAACAGCTTTATGTTAATGCTACTAGTGGAAGTGATATTAATATTATTAATAATTGTAATAATGAGAATAGTAGCATTATTGGTAGAAATAATAATAACATTACAACAACTACTAGTATTCTTCTTCTACTTATTACTAATAACACTATTATTACTACTACTACTACTACTACTACTACTAATACTAATACTACTACAACTACTACTACTAATACTAATGCTAAACTACTATAACTACTATAATACAATACTACAACTACTATAATAATAATAATAATAATAATAATAATAATAATAATAATAATAATAATAATAATAATAATAAATAATACCTATACTAATAATTATACTACTACTAATATCACGTATAATGCTGCTGCTACTACTACTAATTAGTATTATCACTATTTCTACTACTACTATTATTATTATTATTATTATTATTATTATTATTATTATTATTATTATTATTATTACTATTACTTCTACTACTTTTACTATTATTACTACTACTATTACTACTACTACTACTACCACTACTACTACCACTACTACTACTACTACTACTACTATAAAATAATAATAATAATAATAATAATAATAATAATTAAAGGATCTGAAATAGAAAGAACCTTGTCACTCATCTGACTGGATGACCATAGTGTCACTTAATTACAATGCCACTCGTCTGACTGGATGACGACAGTGTCACCTAACTACAGTGTCAGGGGTCAGATTTCAATCTGACCAAAACTCGTCAATTTATTGTTTGATAAATGTCAGTTAAATAGATATTAGAAGTAGGATGTTATTCATTACACGGCTACATTAATCGTGCTTATTTTCCATAATGAGATAACCAAATATTTTCGTCGAATAGATAAATACCTTAAGGAAGTAGATGCTCATAGACAGTCAATGTCAGTCAGAGGTCAACGCATCGCTAGATGAGTTTAGTTATTTAGACACGGTAATAGTCACACATGGGAGATGTAATCGAGGAGCCTCTGACTTAGAAAACGTATACCACAAACACAACAATGAACTGGATTTATACCCACAATTTGGAGGTTTGCGTCGCAATGCTTTAACAACTGCGCCATCAGAACGCCTGTTGTGGGGGCAGTACCAATACTTTGAGTTGATAAGAACTCGACTCGTGTAAATGAGTTTATGAAAACGCCTATTCCGGATTATTCAGATACGTATTGACCATTACCATGTGAGATGCGAATATGTAGGAGAGTAGATATCCGTCGAGGGAAAAATATAGGATTCGACAGTAAATACATATGCATAGTTTCGTGTTCCCATTCCCATCACAGAACGCATCCTCTAACAGTAGGAAGTTTATGATGGAGGAAATCATAAAATGATAACATACACATTGTCCTTCTTCTTCTGTTCCATTACCGAGACATAATGGATGTGCCTTCATGATTTTGACAATAAACGCCGATCTTAGCTTTTGCTTTATGGAACCCTAACGCCTTTGGCCGATGACTATTAATCAAAATAAACGTGTCATCTTAATGTCTGTTGTACACAATGAGGAATGCTTACGATGCTGAGTCGTCTCTCGAAGCTGGATGTTGCAGGTAAGAGTTTTGTAGTGTAGATATCGTTTAACGTGTATCATTGATCGTGTTAGAAAATCTACGTAAATCGGAATGTTCTTGGGTCTATGCCCTGATGTTGGAGGCACAGTTATGGAAATATATAAATACATCACACACACACACACACACACACACACACACACACACACACACACACACACACACACACACACACACACACACACACACACACACACACACACACACACACATATATATATATATATATATATATATATATATATATATATATATATATATATATATATATATATATTCGAACCCAGAATAAAGCTGAGGTTAGCATCTGAGGTGTCGAAACCTTTATATACAGATTTATTTTGTACCACAGAACAGTACTGTTGAATGTAAACTGTGGTGTCAAAATAGTTATGATATGTATGTAGCAAGTCACCATTGAACCACACGCACGTATTGTTTGTTGCGAGCTGTGGTATCAAATGGTATGTTTTTTACGTGCTTCCGCTTTTTGTACGTAGCCTGCATGTAACCGCTTTCCTGTGGACGTGACATATTTGTCGCGTACGAAAAGCGAATTAGCTGGTTCCCACAGGCTGATGAGTAGACCAGACACATGCTTAGGTATACGCACACATCTATCAATATGTGGAGGTATGGAACATTTTATTTTTAGATTAATGTATGTATAATTGTATTTAGATTTATGGAGGTAGGTTTTGAAGGATGTTTAGATATGTTGATGCTCTGTGCCTGTTGCCTCTTACTATGTACCCTAACACACACACACACACACACACACACACACACACACACACACACACACACACACACACACACACACACACACACACACACACACACACACACACACACACACACACACACACACACACACACACACACACACAACACACACACACACACAAACACAATCACACACGTCAAATTACGAACCAAACTCATTAGATTTAGGTTAAACATTATTTATAAATCTTCAAACGCGTTAAACGTATACAAATGGGTCTTAACTAACATTTACATTTTAAGAAGAAATGTTATAGCGATACATCTAATGTAGCAATATCGATCGATAGAGTGCCTGAGGTCTATCGGTGATTGAATCGTCCACTGTGAGAAAATATGTTGGTAAATAGCATCCAAATTATTTTGTTTCTTTCAAATGAAAGTGCATCAGTGCCAAAGAGGATATTCTGTATGGTAATTGTTGTTAAGTCTAACGACTGGCAGAGAAGTTTTCCAAGTTGTGTGCATTGTGGACAAGAGAAGAATAATAATAGAGTTCATCTCTTGTCATATTCTTTAATTTGAACCTAATTATTGCAAGACTAGAAAAACCTTTCCATTAATTTACCATATTTGGTAGAAATGGTTTGACAAATGTTGATGCTTTGTACATTGGCATGGTCAAATAATTTTTTGACTTCCGTAGTGCATACCTTATACGATCCCCAACTATGTGTGGTACTAAATTCTCTAGGTAGGGAGGAGTCATGCCATTGATAATTTGGTAGAATAAAGCGAGTCTGTGGTTTCTTTCAGAGTTGACCATCAAGTATCACTCATTTGAAAACTCACCTTTTCAGACTCGCTTATCTTTCCTAAAGTTTTCTTTCCATCTGATCATTGTTGATGAACCTTGCATCGTACTACGACTATGAGTTTTCCCAACCCGTGCACTAGGTGCGACACTGAGCTCGATGATGTTCGAGGATATTGGCGTTATAAAGGTTTTGTAATTATTATTATTATTATTATTAGCAACAAAGTGTTGCAACGTGCCGTGACAAAAGTAACCACACGAGCAACGTTCTTTTGGATCGTTTCTAGTCGATCCAAAATTGTGACATTGCTGCCAGCCCAAGCTCTGTCAGCTTATTCCATAATAATATACAATAATATACATACTATAGTAAATTTTTATAGCGCCCTATATAACCTGTAAAAGGTTATTCTAAGGCCTTAATGTAAGTAAAATATACCCTTTCTGTCGAACGTCTGGTGAGTGTATATTTGAATTGTGACATTCTATATAAGGCCGAGAAGGCTTGGCTTGCAATGGAAACAACATGTTTGTTCCAAGTTAATTATCTGCTAATTGTAACCCCAACATGCTTAGGATGTGTTACTTTGGTTAGGACTCTTCCATCCATGTAGATGGGTTGATATTCATCCATACGAATCTTGTGAGAGATTATCAGAGACTCTGATTAGTAGGGACTGAACGTTTGTGGGGACTGAAGTTTTTGCCAAATGACTTATTGCTGTTAAATCACTATTTATTTTGTTTGCAGCTCCAACTCGATCATCTATCCCAGTGAACAGAGACGTGTCGCCTGCAAACATTTGATTTGGCAGTGTTTTACAGCATGTGTTATGTCATTTAAATATATCAAAAATAGCAATGGTCCAATGACAGATCTTTGGGGCACGCCAGCCATCACCAACGCCCAAGTGGCCATTTGGCCATTTAATATCACCCGTTGGTACCAATCTCGCAAGTAGTGTTTGAGCGGTGCTAGTAGGGTCCCTGTAGTGCCACACCTTTCAAGGTTAAATAGCAGTCCTTAATACCACACACGATCAAATGCCCGACTTATGTCACATAACACCACTCGTATTTCGTTTGTTTACGATAATGATTGGCAATAGTTATGGTAATCCCCACCAGGTAGATAAATGTTGGGTGTCTTGGAATGAATCCCGATTGCTAAATCGATATCGAGAAGTTGTCTTGGAAGTATTGAAAGAGTACCTTGAAACCTAATTGCTCCATGGCTTTTTCTACAGAGCTGCGAAGTGACAGTAGTCGGTAATTGACTATAAACGACATTTTTCCTATGTAAGGCGACAACATTTGCCCTGTTCCAGATAGAAGGGCAATGACCAGTTTTGGAGCGAGGCGTTGAAAGGTCTGCAGGAACTAGTCGATAATTGTTGTGACCCTTCTTTTCGTAGTCTGGGACGGACACCATCGGGTCCACAAGCATTGGATGCGTCGAGTTTTAATAAGCAGTTGTGAACATCGCATACACAAACTGTCAATGCATTCTGTATATTCGGCGTTAGTAGGGGATGTAGTTTGGCAAAATAGACTCGCTAATATCAGCTAGCGTACAACGCTGTACAGAGGAACTTCCGCTTTCTCCAAGTCACCCGATGTAATATTGTTATCTACATTCAGAGAAGGTACAGGCCTAGTTTTGGTATGTGAGAGTTTCTTAGACAAACTCCACCACCTACGGGGATTAGATATAATCGATTCCGGAAGATCAATCAAACGCCTTATATTGTTCACAGCTTTCAGTCTTTTTGTTTCCGCAAAATAGTGAGTTTGATGGCTTAGCAATATTTCCCACGCCTCACTTGTATTATCGAATTTTGCGCATCTGTGAGCTTTATCCTGTGCCCTACGTAGCCTTCTGAAGTATCCATCATAAAATGGTTCATTAGATTTATAACCTCGCAGTATGTATACAATAGGTTTACCCGGTAAACACCGTTTGCTATATGAGGCTATTTAGTATATTATTGTAAAGAGGATATTAAATGCAAGAAAGATGACAGACAGGAATTACTTTAGTTATTAAAGTTGAAGTGTTACGGAAATTCGACGCAGGAGAAAGTTACTAGTGTTTGCTATGTGGGTAAATTATATATATATATATGGGATATGTTACTTGTTAGCAGCGCCATCTGCTGGACGTTTGCAGATGAAAACTGGGGGCACATGATCGCTCAGCTTGTTCGACCAACTCATGTGAACGACTGAGTTGGTGGGTGAGTAAATGAGTGAGCCGGTGGGTCACTCACTGAATTACTCAGTTAGTTAGTTACTCAATCAGTAAGTCAATTTGTCAGCCAGCCAATAGTTAGTCAGTCAGTTAATTTGAAAAAGATGGAGAAATTATAGATAAATCGATAGATAGGGTGATAGATGAATAGATAGAATTGGTAGACACACACACACACACACACACACACACACACACACACACACACACACACACACACACACACACACACAGAGAGAGAGAGAGAGAGAGAGAGCCTGTGTGTGTGTGTGTGCGTGTTATTACCTGAAATAAATACACGTATTATTTTAGATAATATACACATTACCTGATTATACAGATTACCTGTAACATGATATATTACTAATGTTATAGTATTAGTTCAAACATATCAACTTTTAACTAGACCCTGCTAAGATATTCGTCTATTTCTCATTATATTACACAATAAAACAGCTGAATTCGGTATAATATTATGTATTGATATAATAGTATAATATCATAATATTCCGGATGTATACAGACCATATAGAGTTTAGAGATATCGTAAATCTACTCCCAGTTTGTGGAATAAACTACTCATACATCACTCATACACTCATACATCAGAGACGCAAGAACGATATACACATCGAAAAAGATGTTAGACTCACTCCTTTCTAGTTCATTATATCAATTAATTAATGCAGTATGTGATCATGGAGTATATATATATATATATATATATATATATATATATATATATATATATATATATATATATATATATATATATATATATAATATATAATATATAAATTTCGCTATGGAAATATATGTGCAGCCATCAGACCGGATGGGTTGAGCGACCTTCAGAAGTAATTAGCAGAATCAAAAGATGAAACACCTTTAAGTGATAGTCAGACAAGAATTTGAAACTTGGTGCTCGGGCTCTGTGATTAACCGCGTTACCAATTAGGCGACGTGAAAGACAAATGTCACAGGTAAAGAACGCTTTTGATGGATTGATCGTGTAATATCGTGTGATACAAGAATCTTTGTTCTTGAGATGACGATTGATGTAATGAATATTTGATACACGATTAATTAGCGTACAAGGATGGGAAATGAGCAGTTGTTTAGTTGAGATCATTCCGACATGTGTTTCCGTAAAAGCTTTGGATATAATTATTGGTTTTCATTAATTAATTCTGCGCCATATACCTCAGGAAATTAATTACACGACTATGATATTTTTATACACCTATTCTGCATATACGATTGGAAATTAATGACATAGCCATATATTACGGGTGCGCAATGATGGTTTGTTTCCACTGGCATGCAAGAAACTGTGGTTTTTGCCATTAGAGATAATGCTTTGATTACCTGAATTGATGTAATTATATTATCTGCTGATACAGAGGAGTCGACGAGAATGAGAAGGTAGGCAGAAATATCTTCTTTACCATAGAGATAGCTAATCTGTCATTCAATTGATGTTCCTGAATCATTACGTTGTCTTCATGCCAAGTGATAAATATCTGAGTTACCAATGTAAACAATCATATTTCTCTTAACAATACACCTTAGTATCCAGAGTGGTTCATTTGAATGACACCAGAAAATGTGCTTTACATAGTGCGTATATACATCCGCAAGTGGCAAATGTTTAATGCCGACATGGAAGTTGAAGTATCCAAGATAGGTACAGAAAGGGGAGGTACATACAAAAAGTAATGTATATATATATATATATATATATATATATATATATATATATATATAACCAATTTGAAACATACAACTCTGCCTGTACATCAGTTTTAGAAGTAAACTTTAATTAATTGCCCAGTTTTTGTTTGTATGTCTTGCAGTGACTTTTAACCTTTTGCCATTAAATGGTATAAGTTCTATTTGTTTTCATCAGATAGAGTAGGATGCTATTGTACCATTAGCTATCCCACATTATGCCTATCAAAAAGATTTACAGGCTCGTAGAAATATGACCATGTCGGCACCATCTTTCGCCTTCAAACAATGACCTCTTGGGAGAGATTAAATTGTTGTAGAATGTTTTGGATGGGAATCATCGGTGACGCGGCTTATGGCCTAGGTGATTGGGTATGGGGTGTTCACTGACCATGGCTACGTAGGGGATAATCGTATTTGATTCATAGGACATGTGGTTAATGTCCGCTGGAACAGCCTTTAGAATCAACAACAAATGTTAACTGTTATCTCATAGGTCGAAGGCCAACTGGGTACGAGATAAAAGGTGTGCGAGTCACCCAGAGGAGATGCTGGGTAGGTTATGGTAGCTAGTGCCATAGACAGATAGACAAACAGACAGACAGACAGACAGATAGACAGACAGCCAGACAGACAAGGAGGCAGATTGGCAGACAGATAGTTAGACAAGAACATAGAGATGCAGACATATATAAGTTCAGACAATAATATATATATATATATATATATAGTAAATACATAGAAACATAAAGACAGACAGACAGACGGACGGACGAACAGACATAAAATAATAAAGTGGCTTGCACAAAGAGAGAGTGAGAGAGACAGATTGATGGTGACAAGACGATCTGTCCGGGATAGCTATAGGTCTCCTTCGATGATTTTACTTTTGTGACAGATCGACTCAAGATGAAGTATTACACGACTCATTAACTCTAGACTCTGTATAATCGTCACCGCATTCGTCGATAAGACCCTCTAATCTCCACAAGTCATACATCATGATCGGTGACAGAATCGCTTCATGATAGTTGGTCCGCCGGATATTTTACTTGCTCCTATCGTGGATAAGTGGCATTATATCAGATCACCTCTACCCCGACACCCGGTGTAAACTAATAAATGAGTCGAGCATGATTTTGCATCGAATCACGCCCAGCGAATGATTTCGGGGTTGTGTAAACAAATAAATAAGTGGAATATAGTTCGTATATGATATAATATCTGTTCTCTAAGGATAGAATATCGACTTTATGTAAGCAGAGTCGGGCACCAGTTGGGTATTATATGTGAATGGTGACGAAATTAAACAATTCATACACTGACGAGCATACACGCACGCAGACACGCACCAACACACATATAGGGAACCTCCGTAGTCTAGTTGGTAGCGCGTTGGACCATAGATCACTACCACCTGAGTTCGAATCTCGGCGTTGGCCTATCTGAAGGGTGTTTCATCTTTAACTTCGTTTTATTACATTTGGAGGTCGCTCGGCCCAATTAGCCTACCATGTGCACAAAAGTGGCCGTAAAACACCAATCACACACACACACACACACACACACACACACACACACACACACACACACACACACACACACACACACACACACACACACACACACACACACACACACATACATACATACACACACACACACACACACACACAGAAATAGATATAGAGCAGAGAGAGAGAGAGAGAGAGAGAGAGAGAGAGAGAGAGAGAGAGAGAGAGAGAGAGAGAGAGAGAGCTAAATAAGCCAAATTTATTTGATATATTATATGACATCAGCTTTGCGGCTGCAACATTCTCAAGTGATGTAAACAAATAAATGAATTATCCTACACGAATGATTACAATATGTCGATGCGTAGTGTAGCTGATGCAATAATCAGAACATCGTTTATCTATATCTTATCAGATTATCTCAGTAATGACTACGTTTCCCGGTTATCTAGAAATAATCATAGCATTATTTTGTGCACGGATATGCCCTTCAAGGGATGCTAACATGTCATCTTATTTCAGGTATATATATATATATATATATATATATATATATATATATATATATATATATATATATATATAGCACGTATGCATAGCGTGATAAGGGCTCGTTTTATTAAATATCATCAGCTTAACAACAATTATTTATATATCAAGGTCAAAAGATCTGATGAATTATTTCATCTCGTCGATGGCAACGTTTAAGATAAATAGCATTACTTAAAATAAAAATAGTTTTCTTTATTTTATAGTTAGTAAGAATGGTAAGTGGTTAGGGTTCACCTTTGACCTATTTTGACAATATAGTATTTGATACAGACCACAATTCTCCCGAACACGGAAGACCTGTCCGTCTTTTCTCCCCAATTATTATTTGTTTTCACGCGATGTGGCATTTTCAATGTCGGAAACGTTTCTCGGGAGAATAGCAAAACTAGCTATTTGTGAAAGGAGCCGTCTATAAAAAACGACGACGCTAATTGACGGAGAGAAGTTCTGATAATTGCAAGGAGAGATAAGATATACAGAAGATGATATTATTGGATAATGGAAATACGAATATAAGTAAATATAAACTAATCGGACATATAATTGAACGTCTCTATCGTTTATCAAAGGTTTGTATTAGTTATAGCAGACTTATTAAAGGATGCGCCTCTAACGCGTTGGATGGTAGCGTGGTGTAGGTGGTAGATCGCTACGATACAGATTTCCAGGTCGTGAGATGCATTCCTAGTTTGCTCTCGGTCTGCTGATGGCGTTATTCGCCATTTCGCTTGGCTAGGGATCCATCGACTAGGATGACTCACTCACTCACTCACTCACTCACTCACTCACTCACTCACTCACTCACTCACTCACTCACTCACTCACTCACTCACTCACTCACTCACTCACTCACTCACTCACTCACTCACTCACTCACTCACAGTTAAGAAGCTTCGTGGATATTGGAAACGAATGGCGGACAAAAGAAGTACATCAGGCTGAGAGTGGCGTACAAAAAGAAGTACACCAGGCTGAGAGTGGAATACAAAAGAAGTACACTAGGCTGAGAGTGGAGTACAAAAGAAGTACATCAGGCTGAGAGTGGCGTACAAAAGAAGTACCTCAGGCTGAGAATGGCGTACAAAAGAAGTACATCAGGCTGAGAGTCGAGTACAAAAGAAGTATACCAGGCTGAGAGTGGAGTACAAAAGAAGTACACCAGGCTGAGAGTGGCGTACAAAAGAAGTACATCAGGCTGAGAGTCGAGTACAAAAGAAGTACACCAGGCTGAGAGTGGCGTACAGAAGAAGTACATCAGGCTGAGAGTGTAGTACAAAAGAAGTACACCAGGCTGAGAGTGGCATACAAAAGAAGTACCACAAGGTTGACAGTGGCGTCGAGGTAGGACGAGATATTTAGCAATTTCGCGAGCATTTGCAATTTGGTGACAACATATACGCCGTCCAATGTTAATAAGGCTATAATACACGTGCAATATGTGTCGTATTTGTTAAAGTTATTTGTTTATTTTCGTTTGTTAGTTCGTCAACAAGTACAAGATTACTTTGATTAATGACGTACTTATAAATACGGAGTAATAAGGTTAAAGAAGATGTTAAATGTTATAAATATGATTAATTAATTTGTGTCGCCTTATTACTGGGGTTAACGCAGTTTAGGTTGTCAAGATGGTGATCTTTAGACGGATGGCATGATCTACCCCAAAGCCTTCTAATGATAGTTGAGTCAGCCCTAATACCCAGGCTACACCGGTATTTAAACCCACGACGCCGAACTTTGTAGTGCTACACATTAACAGTTGCACTACCACCCCCCGTCCAAGGAACAGCAAGAGATATGCACGATTGATTGATATAGATGGTGTATGCTTTTATTTCTCTCTTTACTCTGATTGATTGATATATTTCCCTCTTTACTCCGATTGATTGATATATTTCTCTCTTTACTCGGATTGATTGATATATTTCTCTCTTTACTCCGATTGATTGATATATTTCTCTCTTTACCCGATTGATTGATATATTTCTCTCTTTACTCCGATTGATTGATATATTTCTCTCTTTACTCAGATTGATTGATATATTTTTCTCTTTACTCCGATTGATTGATATATTTCTCTCTTTACTCCGATTGTTGATATATTTCTCTCTTTACTCCGATTGATTGATATATTTCTATCTTTACCCCTGATTGATTGATATATTTCTATCTTTACTCCGATTGATTGATATATTTTTCTCTTTACTCGATTGATTGATATATTTCTCTCTTTACTCTGATTGATTGATATATTTCTATCTTTACTCCGATTGATTGATATATTTATCTCTTTAATCCGGTCGATTTACCTCGATTCTGAACTAGGTATGCAATACACAGTACGTCTGTCTACGACATACGTGAACTGAAATCTACAATGTTCTATTTATTTCTAGTTGTGACTGAGTCGTGTTAACGGGTTTAATTCGCCGTCTCCAAGGCCCAGCTTGCCGCGCGGTCGGCCACATTACCCAGGGGGGCCGGGGTATCAATCCCGACCGAGATATGTTTGTAGGGTGTTTCATCTTTCACTGCAGCTCACTGCAGTTGGCGATAGGTCAACAGATTTAGTGTACCGCGTACCCAGATGTATCCTAGACAAGGATATAGCGAATAATACACCGTTTTCATTTACACGATTGATCATTAATACCCGAAACGAACCCATTAGCAACATGAGTTCATCTCATCACGACAAAACAGTGGAAGCACAATACGAAGATTCGTTTAATGGCTCTTCGAGAGATTGGCTCGAAACATCTGCTTTGTCACCTAAAACACACAATTAGGCAGCGTGCTTGATACTTGAGCTATACATATCTCAATATGATTATATAAAGTTTGTATACTATTTATCTCGAAAGAAGAAGAAGAAGACAAAAGCCAACAATTAGGAATATGTTTGTGAGCCTGTACGTCCATATCAATGTCCGATCCTCTGAAAGTCCGAATATAAACCTATCATTTTCTATCATATTATTGGTGAGACATCTTTATCGATCTGTTGTTATCTCCGTGACGGTTAGTAAGGATATCTACGACAGATAAACAACAACAAACGTCTCCGGTTCATCATCTCGATGTATGTAACAGGTAGAGTGTTATCACCTTCACCTTAGTCTGTCCCATCTCTAACTCGGGGTTTGTGTATCACGGGAAAGGTTCCAAACATAAAGAGCTCCCGAAAGAAATAGATAGGTCGGAAAGAAGGATGGAGACGGTAACACGGTAATCAGTAATTAGTACCGTTTTACGTGAATGAGTTCCATATTGAGACGAGAAGAGGATTTCCTCTGTCATAATATCGATGACTTTTTAATAATATAGGGACTACTAACATACTGAAAATGAATAACGACAGCGTATTGTTCCCGTTGCTTAGCAATATTTACCATTGTGGCAATAATTCCTTTAAGTATAAAAACCTCATATTATGCTAATAACAAATTGGATTTATCGCATTCCTTCGAATGATTCTTAGGAAATCTTTATAAACTTCGAAGAATATTTCGACAGTTTAATGTACGCTGACATAATTAGCTGAATACTTTCTCGCTACCATTAAGTAATTGATGTAGTATGTCCGTATTTTTAATTATAAATGCATTACAATGGTATTCGATTATGGATGTCTTCAGCTTGTAAGGGATTTGATGAGATG
>JAODUP010000156.1:1382500-1395000 GCA_025642065.1 Paralvinella palmiformis
TCACTCACTCACTCGGTTACGGTTCAATATGTTGATGAATTAAGCAAACTTTGCTTACTCAACAGGAAACTTTCTTTAATTATATTATTCTATAATCACAGAACTAACATTGTCTTTGAAAGAGTTAAAATACAAACCCTCTTTGTATAAGTCATCAAGATGTTGCCATAGTAATTTAAGTATTTTAGCAAAAGAGTAAACACGTATTTATCCCGAGTCGAAAACGCAGAATGTAAGAGGATTTGGAAAGTGCTGATAGAAAAATACAATATGGACCATAATCTCTCAAATATCATTTTCTGTGCGCTTGCGCGTCTCAGTAGTAGCCTTATCTGAACGGCCTTTAAGGCCACTTAAGCTAAGTCGCGATATTATTACACCTACAGTATAATACCCTGAACTAGACCATCATTGAAGTGTACTGATTATATAAAAGTGTCTAGTCAGGAATATATGCTAACACTAAGCCATAGAAATATTTTATAAATAAATGATTGTAAAAATAAATGTATTACAAACGGGTAATCTCGGCATTTTATTAATTATTTTAAAACTTTCAGTTGTAATTATTATACTGTAATGAAAAACGTCACTAATTAAGTTCCAATTAATTGGCTTTCAACCGTTTGATCTTTAGGGCTAAATCTCGACGAACAAAATTGATGCTTTGACAAATAAAGGTCGAACGTCGAAGTTTGAATACTTAGAAAGAACGATGACGTTCGAGATCATTTTATAAACCAGAACCTGAAAGTTTCCCCGTATGACGTCATGACTCCCTTCTCGACAACTCATAGAACTACATAAATAACTGACTTCTAAAGGTCGGCTTACTGGCATCATTAATCAAATTATGGATTTAAAAAAAAAAACGTCATTTTGACGAATGCATCAGCGTTCGCATAACGTTTGTTCGTGTAATAAGATAACATGTTTGTTTTTTATGAAGCTGTTGTAAGGTTAATTTAACACGAGGAAGACAAAACAAACGTAATGATATTTCACTAACGTCGTTATTTCAGGCTGTTTTAACCTCTATGCGTTGTTACGGCAAGATCAGAATAAATTATGTCCTTGTTTGAGGACGGTGCTGCTTAGGGTGCATGTTGGCGTTTGTTCATTTGCTTGTGTTATTGGTGCGCGCGCAAATACTTGTTTATGTGTTTGTGTTTTGTTGATCCGACCATAGTTTGTTTACGTGTATGCGTTTTGTTCATCAGACTATAGTTTATTTATGTATATGTGTTTTGTTTATCGTACTATAGTTTATTTACGTGTATGCGTTTTGTTCATCAGACTATAGTTTATTTATGTATATGCGTTTTATTTATCAGACTATAGTTTTTGTTTTTATGTGTGTTTTGTTTATATGATTTGTTTTTGTATATATGCATTTTCTTTATCAGACTATAGTTTGTTTATATATAAGTGTTTTATTCATCAGACTATAGTTAGTTTATGTATATGTGTTTTGTCCATCATGCTAGAGTTAGTTTATGTGTATGTGTTTTGTTCATCAGACTATAGTTAGTGTTTGTATATGTGTTTTGTTCATCAGATTATAGTTAGTTGATGTATATGTGTTTTGTTCATCAGATTATAGTTAGTTAGTTTATGTATATGTGTTTCGTTCATCAGACTATAGTTAGTTTATATATATATATGTGTTTTGTTCATCAGACTATAGTTAGTTTATGTATATGTGTTTTGTTCATCAGACTATAGTTAGTTTATGTATAAGTGTTTTGTTCATCATGCTATAGTTAGTTTATGTACATATGTTTTGTTCATCAGACTAGAGTTAGTTTATGTATATGTGTTTTGTTCATCAGATTATAGTTAGTTTATGTATATGTGTTTTGTTCATTAGATTATAGTTAGTTAGTTTATGTATAAATGTTTTGTTCATCAGACTATAGTTAGTTTATGTATATATATGTGTTTTGTTCATCAGGCTTTAGTTGGTTTATGTATATGTGTTTTGTTCATCAGACTATACTTCTACACAAAAACAATTGGTGATGACGAATTAGAATCGGTCTAAAATAAATATCCTGAAAAATAAATAATAATCTTTCACGTGTCTTCATTATATGTTTCGACGCCGCCGATTATGACTATATAATCATAATTATCGACTGAGAAGTATTAATTATATTTGATAATATTATGATTTCATGGAATAAACCCGGTTGTATAATGTCTCGTATGAAATCATTACCGTATACCGAAAGGTGTTGTATTTTCGTTGTTGTTATTATTGTGTTTATTGTTGTTGTTGTTGTTGTTGTTGTTGATGATGGTGATGAAGATAATAATTAGTTACCGAAATCAACATTAGAGACATAGCTAAATTACAAGGCATTTTCATGCATATTTGTAATCCCTTCTGTACAATGGTACACGTACAATAAGGATTTTATTACTCTCATTTCATCAGGGATCACTTTAGATGATTACTGTACAGTGTATTTGTTCATCACATATCCTAAAGTTGGAAAATCGCTTAAATATTACAATACATAAAGCTCTTACAAGACGTAAACCTTAAAACAAAGTATCCATAATTGATAGGCACCACATGAATGGTTCGATATTTGGTTAGATGCATCTCTGGTTGAACGATGCTTTTAACATTAATAATGAACTTCAATTAGATCGACTCTTTTCAGCTACCATTAATCAGTGAGTCTGTTTTACTAATTTGTGAGATGTTCCCGCGACACAACTGTATGGAAGAAGATTGGTTTTTCGGTGAATAGCACTGGGTTCGAAACCGGGTCGTATCTGTTTTTGTGGGATATGATTTCCCGGAGAGTCGCCGCTCGACCATATCTCACAGGTATGACTAGCGTCATGACTCAACCCAACTCAACACAATTCGACTCCAGTCAATAGTACATAACTCATCATAACTGATATATTTCAGGTGATAGCTTGCTCCAGTAATTAATTATTTGCCAAGATAATTCAAATGAGAGCGAAACATCTTCAAGGATTTTATTTCATCAACCAGCAAACTTTATATGAAGACGACACATCATCCACTGGTATGGAAGAAAAAAGATACAACACAACAACACCAAACAACAAAAAACAATAATACGAACAACACAACAACACCATCATTAAAAGTAACAACACCAATAACAACGACCATTACAGCCGTGTGTAGTTTCTCTTATGATCTTATTGTCTAGCTGCTCAAGCGAACGTCATAGCACACCTGGTAAGAAACGTCATAGTACACCTGGTAGGAAACGTCATAGCACACCTGGCAAGAAACGTCATAGTACACGTTGTAAGAAAAGTCATAGCACACTTGGTAAGAAACGTCATAGTACACCTGGTAGGAACCGTCATAGCACACCTGGCAAGAAACTTCATAGTACACGTTGTAAGAAACGTCATAGCACACCTGGTAAGAAACGTCATAGTACATGTTGTAAGAAACGTCATAGCACACTTGGTAAGAAACGTCATAGTACACGTTCTAAGAAACGTCATAGCACACCTGGCAAGAAACGTCATAGTACACGTTGTAAGAAACGTCATATCACACTTGGTAAGAAACGTCATAGCACACCTGGTAAGAAACGTCATAGCACACCTGGCAAGAAACGTCATAGTACACGTTGTAAGAAACGTCATATCACACTTGGTAGGAAACGTCATAGCACACCTGGTAAGAAACGTCATAGCACACCTGGTAAGAAACGTCATAGTACATCTTGTAAGAAACGTCATAGCACGCTTAGTAAGAAACGTCATATCTTGCCTAGTAACAAACATCATAACACGCGTAGTATCAAACGTCATAGCAAGCCTAGTAACAAACGTCATAATACGCCTAGTAGCAAACGTCATAGCACGCCTGATAAAAAACGTCATAGCACGCTTGATAACAAACGAAGAAGTTCTCCATGTGATAAAATGATAAGAAGTGTTATTGTGAACTAGACCCTCAACAACACTGTAAGAGCCTAGCTGAGTCATTAATGATATCGCATGATAAGGCTATCTCGTGGAGAGAGATGTGTACTCCATAACACTCAGATCTCATTAGCCTCACCTGTCCTCTTCTATTTGGCTTCCTACTGAGACGCTAAAGGTGAGGATCAGTTAGAATGTGTCAATATCAGGTGTTTATCAACGATATACCTCTAGCTATCTATCTGTTTCTTGGACCGCTCATCGCTTATACAGTATTTTGTCTTACTTGATTGTTTCTATTTGAAAAGTGTATCTGTTAAAATTCCTCATCCCCTCCCAACTTTGTCTGGATCTTAGTTTCGCCTCTCTCACCCCCTTTCTCTCTTTCACCCTTTATTCGTAACTCCCCCATATATATATATATATATATATATATATATATATATATATATATATATATATATATATATATATATATATATATTTTGGCGCATGCGCTCACACATACACGTTTTTTCCCCTTTTCCCCCTCTCAGTATGTGTCTCTGCATTATATGAGAACATATTTCAGAGCCATGAGTATCAGTCATAATTATCAGTCAACAACAAAACTACAAGAACTCATGACCGACGTGCTAATCCGGGTCACTCAATATTGTACTGGGCTATGATCTATAAACCTTTAACAAGATTACACCATGTTCGTGTATGGAGTAAAAAATGTGTCGACTGGTCGCGTGTCAGATAATGGAAGCCTTGACAAGATATGAATGATGCTGTTTGATGAAGACCATCAACATGTCTCCGGAAGACAGTTTCCAATATTTGCCAAGATGGCGCCCTACTACGGATATGTGCCAGACGAGAACGCCTTCATATGACTTCCTTGTCAGAGGTCGTGTAACCTATACTGCCTTGCCATTCCTCACCTGCAGTGTCGTAGATGACGCTATCACAGAATATGTGTCCGTTGATAAGCTTACCTATACGCTCCCTTGTTCACTCACTCACTCACTCACTCACTCACTCACTCACTCACTCACTCACTCACTCACTCACTCACTCACTCACTCACCACTCACTCACTCACCACTCACTCACTCACTCACTCATCAAGAAATTATTGGAATTAAGAATATTTCGCTGGTATTATATGACTTTGGGAAAGAAACAAAGACAGAATGGCGAATCAAATGGCGAATATCTGAAACTTTGGAAATGAGTGTTATTCTACAAAATGAAAACATGTCGCAAGTGCAATCTTTCGATTTGGTTCCAATATAATGCTATTAGATAAGTATTGTCTCTGTATCGTGATCTGATATTATTGATAAATCTTAAAAAGGAAAACAAAGGATTTTACATTTGCAGGATGAACCAATTACATATCCATTGATGCGCAATAGATATGTAAGCATCCACGTACCAAATGGCATAGCATTTATGACGCATTTATATCCCAAAATAAAGGACTACTATGTATTTAGTGCTTACATGATAAATATCTCGTGATGCGCATAGTAAAAGACGATTAAAATCAGGTGACATCCACTCATCACTTAATATGATAATAGCGAACTAGCTGAAAACGAGCGAAGATGTAGGTAATGCGTTCATATGCGGCATACAGCATTATGTGTGTCTATGAACAGCTACGTTCTAGATGGTAGTTCAGTTGCAATGATTCCTTATCGCGATCGGTCACCGTTAACTTGATATTGGTCATCCCATTTTGTGATGATAAATTTCACGATGGAAAATGGGAATTTCGTTTGCATAGAAATCGATTTCCTTCTTGACATATTGTCGCTGAGGAAATCAGGTCTTCCCTATCACAGAAGGTCCAGTGACTTCATAAATCATTTGTCAAGTGTGAGTTGAATATCACACGATAAGGGATAGACATATAACAGGAATGGGAACAAAACAAAACACGATAAAACATCCGATATAATTGAGCCAAGCACCAAATTCATATCGATATACCGAAAAATAAAACAGGCGTGATGAACCTTAATATATCATCATATTTGTAAATATTGATGTTAGAAAAATTAAATATAGATAACAATCAGCTAACTCCTTTTTTAATAAATACGACATCATTTAGATAGTTAGATAATATCTTAGCCATTCTAATGATAAAATGCAATTTTGTTCTGACTAAAGATGAAAATATTTACTTCTAACAAAACGGAATGTTCCTTCCATTCTTAAATACCTATTTTTCATTAAAGCCCTGTTGCGTCACGTTTTGTCTAGATGAATAGAAAGGTAGATTAAGACTGCCTTCGACTGGGACTAAGTGAACAAGGTACGGTATCCCTTGTTCGATGGCTCGTCTTAAGCAAGCTTTATTTAAGCCATGTTACCCTTTGATGGTCAGGTTTGGTATAAAACCTGGCTAACGCCCATCCTGTATTTGAAGAATCTCAATAGGTATATCTTCTATCTATTGCTATCTCAGCGTTTTACACACTACGTCTATAAAGGTTAATTGTGGATGGAGCGAAGTGGCCCGGCTACTCGGTCGTATCTATTCAAGGTGAAAATAGCATCGCGACGATGAAAAGAGGGGGTGTATCAGTGGCTGAACTGGTAGCAATATTCGGCACACATTTCCAGAGTTGGGGGTTCGAATCGGGCCATGTCTGAAGGATTTCTCAACTTTCATCTGACGTCGGAATTTGCCAGATCACGTTTCTGCGATATGGAGAACTAGAGTTCGGTTCATTTCATAGAGAAAGTAATTCGTCGATGATAACAATAATGGTGATGATCAATGATGATTCTAGTTATGATGATGATTACGATGATGATGACAAAATGGCATCACGTGGTCATTGTCACGGCGTTTGGACAATGTCACCCCAGTCTGATATATATATATATATATATATATATATATATATATATATATATATATATATATATATATATATATATATATATATAATAGTCATTATTACGTCATTAATAATGATGACGTTTGACGTTTCGCGGATACGTTTTGTGCAGAAGGTAGGGGAAATATCGCGATTTGAACTCAAGCGGTTAAGGTTTGTGGCCAGCCGCGCTACCCGTATGACCACGGAGGTGCCCAATTACGCCGTTAATGACAATGTGACATTTGTGTATAACAATAACATCATCTTGCAACCAAATACATTGTATATCGAAGATATTGAGGAGAATCATGATGGTCATATGGTGCTGGCAATGATAGCAGAACAATAACACCAGATCGCTTCTTATACATCTGTGTTGAAACCATTTCTGGGACAAAGTGATAACTGAGTAGAACCGAAATTAAATATAGGATGAAACATCTTCTAGAGGTCGGGTTTAGAACAACGCTCATAAGAGATACGGGATGAGCTATATTACCAGTTCATCGACATTCTTATAATTTCGATAGTGTTAATGAACAATATTAAAATTAGAGAGATTTAACCTCAGTATCTATGCCCCGTGTATAGGACAGATGTTAGCAACCTTTCTTAAACAGGTCCCAAAGGTACATGGCTATAGCAACGTGGGTCGGGAAGTGTTATAATAATACAATTCGGTAATAATGTACATTCGATTAGTATATAACCGATTTATTTCTCATAGTTTTTGTTTTGTTAAAATTATTTTAACCTGGGATTTTGGGAGCGCGAGTTTCCGAAGAAACTAATGGATCGGAAGTGCTGGTCTATCGTCCTGTTTCTTTTACTCTATCTTGGAAACTGTCATTTCAGAAAACGGGTGAAGCTAATATTGAAATGGTTATTAGAAATTCGATTTAGAAATTAATTAACAAACTATTGGCCGGCAAGATAAACCATAAAATACGACCATAAACAAACATACAATGTATGGTATCAGAAAGAAAAGAAGAAAAAACAAATAGTACAGGTCACTTTTCTGTCGCGGTTAAGTGGTTAGTGGGGACGGTAAGAAAATGATAAACCCTCGGTCCGAATCCATCATTCGGCTACATCTTCTTCACAAGTTTAATGGTCAGCGACGTCACGATAATTGCTATCTTCCTGAATGATGACCGTCTCAGGTAGATAATAAACCTGTGATAGATCGACCTAGCCAGTATACTGCCGTGGGTGTTAATGATAGTAAGTTAAATGTAGAGGCCTATTCCAATTTAATAATATCTGATGTTATTCATTCTGGCACAAGGAGCTAGATATGTGCTAGATACTGATGTATTAAAATAAATATTTATTCTTTTTAGATTAGTGTTTTCGCTTCTTTTGATATTCTTTTTTTAATGCGGATTGATGGACGGTTCGGTGTTGTTTAATGTCACATTGGCCCAATTTAGACCATTCAGTGTAATTTGTTTAATACAGACTTACATATCATCACATATCACATGTGACTATGGCTGATACAAACAAATACAACAAACCTACGAATCAAAGCCCATTGATCCGGTGTTTATTGAGTTGGTTCGAGTCCAATTAATCCCAATGCGAGTAAACAGATTCGAACTAAGCGAAATTTAGTATTAGTTTAAAAGTATCGGTGGTGTCTGATATATTTGAATCGTCATGACGATTGTGAGATATCGTAAAAAAAGGACATTTCTCTCGAACAAAATATGTGTGGCAGTGTAGCTGATGAGCTAAAAAATTGATCTGCATACTCTTCACCCAATTCAAAGTCTCATCTTTCATGATATACCTTGATTGGCATAGTCAGACATTGCATGGCCATTTAAGCTAATGCTATGTTTCATACAGTTTGAATCTGTGATTCGTTTGGCATCTACGATTAATTCTCGTCAAAGTCGAATAGACTTGCCACTTCGCATTAACTTAACCCAAATTGTAGACGTTTGTTGCTTAATCGAAACTGGGGTAAATGTTTCGAAATATGCCCGACGCCCGTTCTTATTGATTTATTATATAGAAACTGATGTCGTGATGGGAGGACAGTCTGGGTGATGTGAGATAGGGAACACAAGAAGTGATTTGCGGAAAGCCAAAGGTTACGCGTGATTTGTGTTGTAACGAAAAACGGCGCCCTCTTTTCGTGTTTGAAGGACGTGGAACAAGAAAGAAATTGCCCTCGTTATGGCACCAAGTATGATTAGTTTACACCAGGTGGTTAGACCGACTCTGGCACGTAACAGGAGCCACGATGCCCTTTAGAGTGGACTGTTAGTTAGTAAACAGTGTACGACTCGACGAGGATGACCCGATCTGATCATGTGTTCATTGACGGTCTGTAGATAGGACACAATCAGAGCGAACACTTCGGTATATGTAATCGGTTACCAAGACAGCTGGCCATTAATATTGTATCGTATTAATGTCCGGGCTCTGACCAAACGAAATCTTAACCCGAGGGAACAAATGTCCGGAAAACAGTCGGACGTGAAGGTTGATCGAGGCGCGTCAATATTTCATACATCAACTCCCTTCGTCGTCACTTCACCAACGACCGGTCGGTCAGATCTGTAACGTTTGTTTTGCTTACGGGACACAAAGTGATACTAGGTGTCACTGGATGTCAGCGTTCGCGTTTCGTATCGTCATCAACTGATCGGCTGTGTGTACTAGGTTTAAGTTGCTCTGAGGCTAAGCTTTAAAAAGTAATTGCCAAAGACTCACCGACTCATTGACTCACTGACTGACTCACTCACTGACTCATTCACTGACTGACTGACTGACTGACTGACTGACTCACCGACTCAATGACTGATTGACTGACTGACTGACTGACTGATTCACTGATTCACTCAGTCACTCACTCATTCATTCACTCAGTGACTCACTCATTGATGATCATCATCATTTATAATATACGATGACACATATTATTATCGGCAAAACAAAAGGATTACCCTAATCTATGATAAAGATCCAGACTCGTGCAGTTAGAGACTAACACTTCCGGAACAATATACACTATACCAGGCTATATCGATCTATCGATCTGTTATAATACGACATCACTCAGTCAACTCTCCGGGGAACGTGATATTTCTCGCAACTGATTGTTGCTCATCATCATCAGTAATTATCCATGTTTTCGAGATCGATACTGATATTTATGGCTTATTTGATCAGTTACGATATACATTAAGAAGTCACGCCCAAAATCGATACGGATTTATGAGCAATATGTGACAAAGGAGCGGAAAAGTGATACCGCGGGGTGGGAGCGGGGGTGGGGCGTAGTGTAATATATGGGAAAGGTTTATGTGATCTGATCGTTTGTGAAACGGTTAATAAATAGGAAAGAGATCTCTAGAGGAGGCGCGACGCATACATACAGACATCCACGCATATACACACGCACGCATATATATATATATATATATATATATATATATATATATATATATATATATATATATATATATATATATATAAAAAAACAAATAATATTTAACACATCACGGATCTATATTCCATGAAGGAGTGAGTGAGTCAGTGAATCAGTGAGTCAGTGAATCTTGAATCAGTTGTCTAGCCTCAACAGAAATACCATATGACTCATTTTGAACAATGTTTATGATGTTTATAACATGCTTTCGCAGAATACACTGAAAGGGCTTAATTAAAGTAAGCTCCTTATGCCGTGTATTATGTATTCCGAAAAACCATTGGTCAGAAAATACAACATTTTATTAGTTTCAGATATCATGATACAAAAGAGTTGCAGTTTAAAAGGCACAAGATGTTACGTCGGATGGCATTGTCTAGTTTGGCCGAAATATGTCCTTCATGGATCATGTTATGCAGGAAGGTTATGCCCGTGTAACGGTTGGCCTTTGATCAAGTTGTTTACTTTCTCGTCGAGAGTGGAGCCCGTTTCACTTAAGGCGTTCTCATAAGGTGGCTCTTGATGAATGAGAGACATATACGTCTTAGCTGATGGGACTTTTAATGTCATCCGTCGTGTCATTCGGACAGAAGACATGTTTCGTCCAGAATGAAATTTTCACCGGCTCACTTTGAAATGGAATAGTCATACGGGCTCTCTCTCTCTCTCTCTCTCTCTCTCTCTCTCTCTCTCTCTCTCTCTCATTCCCTCCCCCTCTACCCCCCTCCCCTCTCTCCCTCCTATCTATCTATCTATCTATCTATCTATCCATCCATGTATCTATCTACATATCTATCTATCTATCTATCTATCTATCTATCTATCTATCTATCTATCTATCTATCTATCTATCTATCTATCTATCTATCTATCTATCTATATCTATCTATCTATTATCTATCTATCTATTATCTATCTATCTATCTATCTATCTATTATCTATCATATCTATCTATCTATCATATCTATCTATTCTATCTATCTATCTATCTATCTATCTATCTATCTATCTATCTATCTATCTATCTATCTATCTATCTATCTATCTATCTATCTATCTATCTATCTATCTAATCTATCTATCTATCTATCTATCTATCTATCTATCTATCTATCTATCTATATCTATCTATCTATCTATCTATCTATCTATCTATATCTATCTATCTATCTATCTATCTTCACACTTTATCCACTATCTACTATCCTACTACCATCACTCTCTATCTATCTCTTAATCTCTTTTTCTGACTCGCTCTGACTTCCTATCTATCTATCTATCTCTCTTCCACACTCACCGTCTCTCTTCCTAACCTATCCCCTCCCCCCTCTCTCTTCCCAACACCCTTCTCATGTCATATATAGGTATGGGTGGGAAAGAGTAAGGGTATGTTGTAATGCGTAATATGATTAACACGGGCCAGTGGCAATGGGAGAGAAGTAACATGAAGCCTATGAACAGGACCGTTGGTGCTGAGGTACTTCTCACCTTTGCTAATGGAGAGTCTCGACACGAGGGCTTTAGAACAGTCTACCATACGTCTGGCCATATTAAACACCGAACTACCATAATTATGAACACAACAACAACATAATTGCCATACGGATGTTAAAACGTTACCGGGATGCAGTTTATTGTTACGATCGACGACTGGTTCGGTTCTCACGGAGATCAGCCAATGTCAATCACAACACCATCATCGATGTACCTTCACCGCATCGCATCTCTCGCACACGCCACAGCGAAAAACACCAATGGGGGCTGGTTAATTCGAACCCGATGGGAGATTATTGCCTAATTCGATTTAGCCAGCCAACTACCGCAGTACGGTCGCGTTTGAGATGAATATAATGCACCGAAGCCGTGCTCACGCGAGAGTACTATGCCACAAGTGAAATAGACAACTAATATATAATTTATCCATATAGCCCAGTCAAAAAATGGTGGTTTATGGCTGTTTTTGAGATAGACACATTAGGTCGATTTGAATAAATCGACGGCCAGTCTAAGATTATAGTCAGAGGACTTCATCATCTAAATTTTGCGTTTAGTTGATGTTTGTTTATTTCGGTTTATTCACAAAAGGCTTAATCTAAATTTGGTGGACGGTGTCTGAAGGGCTTTGAGTCCTGGTTGGGATTAAAGACGTAACTCGTATCCTTGGGGTGGATCTGTGTACCCTTCTTGACACGCATAGCCCACCTACCCCCTCCCCGGAGGTAAGCTATAT
>JAODUP010000156.1:1402500-1462500 GCA_025642065.1 Paralvinella palmiformis
ACTGTTCTAGGATAATGCTAAATTGTCAACAAAGATAAGGTCGTTTGGTATAAATATGACAATATTTATGATATTATAACAGATAGGTTCGTCTAATAAGTCTTTTATTCCCGTTTTAGGACTTTATCCATGTATATACGAACTAATTTTGGCTCAGTGTTTACGTGATGGAATACAGTACGGCGACTTATCGGTTCGAATCTGGTCTGTCACACGATTTCGAGCGACGGAGTAGTATTTAGTTGGATGACGATGGATTGTTATGGATTGTTGGATTATAATCCATGGCTAGAAGTGGGAGTTTGTTGGTCAGGATGTCGTATTGAGGATACTGTTTTTGGGGTGTCCAAATCTATACAGGCACGGTTCCTAATAGTAAACAGCATAAAGTTGTATATGGTTGTATAACAACAACAACAACAACAACAATAACAACAACAACAAAAATGATGATGACGACAACAAAAACAACAATGAAAATGAACAAGTTCAATATCAATACAAATAATGAGTGAATCAGTAAGTGAGACAGTAAATAAGAGAGTGTGTGAGACATTGAGTGAGACAGTCAGTGAGAGAGTAAGTGAGACAGGGAGCGAGACAATGAGTGAGTGCTCTATTTACGGGTTAGATAAAAGGTCGAGATAACAACGAGATAATAGCGAGATAACAACGAGATAAAAACGAGATAACAACGAGATAACAACGAGCTGTAATCTCATGAAATGGGCCGATAAGAGACAGTAATGGTGACGACAACGATAACAATAGTAATAAGGATGATGATGATGATGATGATGATGATGATGATGTTGATGAGAGTATTAACAATGACTTGTAGATCAAAAAGAAAACAAATTAAGTCCTTAGATCAAGGAAGTACAAATACTGTTCAACCATTTATGGCGTCTGGAAATAAATCATTTGGTTCTTTGACGAGTTAGAAATGTGATAGATAGATAGATAGATAAATAGATAGATAGATAGATAGATAGATATATTTATTGAGTGAGTGAGTGAGTGAGTGGGTGGATGAGTGAGGAATGTTTGCAAATGGATCAGATCATCAAATTATTACAGTATGGCCTTTAACGATATATAGGAACACATAGGGTGCTAATTACTAACCCTGAGCTGCTAGGAGATTTGTAGAGATTTTACATTGAATAATAATAATAATAATACTTAACATTTTATAGCGCCCTATCCAGTTAGATTGCTTGTCTAAGGCAGTTAGAGTCACACGATTAAATCACTTTTGTTAATTTAATGGTCGTAATGTTAAACAAATTCTGGATGACATATCATAGAGGTGCTGATGAGGATGCGGTGGCTGTAGGATAAACAATAATCGATACTATCAACATGATAATACTAGTTTTATTCCCAAACATGAGTATCAGATCAAACCTTGTTTTCTCCTACGTGGACATTTCCCACGCCGTTGGCTTGCCATGGCCAATGTTTTGTCCTTTATTCATGACGCGAAGAACACGGAAAACGCATATCATTATTAATATTGTTCACAGACAGAAAGGACTGCATGACATTTAGTAGTGGGCAATTCCGTGATTTCTTCGCCTGGTACGAGGAGGATTAGCTGCTAGATACCCGAGAATGGCAACGTAGTGCGGCCTACTCGGAGGTGAAACGTCTAGAAAATGTCTACATTTGGACTCCAAAACGAGCTCATTACCAAGTCGTCCGCATTTCATGATGTGACCATTCGTCATTTGTCTCGGTCATGTGCGGAAACGGGTTCGAAGAAGAAACACCGACAAAAAACTGCCAACAGCAAACAAATCATTATTAATAGCAATGTCTATCTGGTTATTCTGTAAAAAAACAACGTTAAATTCAATAATATAGCGAATAGTTTGGCTCGGTAATGGGGCAATATGGCTAAACTGTTATTGGCTGGAATATCAAGTTGTTAAAAGAATAAGAAGAACAAAGTATTTGGTTAATCATAAACCTAACTTGATGAGATACTAAAAATGGAAAGAGAGCTTAATAATTAAGACGATAGAGCGTTGGCCACATTGAACACGTCATGGGTGTCCTCTTAACTGTTGGTAACGAGTTCGAGTCCGTTGTCACACCTTGATTAGTTTATATTTTTTAATTTTCTTAATTAGAAGTTAACTTGAGTAGGTCTACCGGACGTGATCCAGTCGTACGTTTGTGACTCACATGTGTCGAGCTCGATAGAACAAGACATAAAACAATTGTGATGAGTCAATGTAAAACTGTGTTGTCAATAGGTTTGCAATATTCAGTGAAGGGATACAAATTGTGTGATTAAGTTTAAAGAAAACAGTAACGTTATGACGAATAGCCAATTGTATTTTATTCATTACAGGGACAGGGTAATAAAAATACAATACAATTGAAGGATAATTAAAATGAGCTCTCTATTGCGTGTAGGACATGACAGAGTGACGTATCCGCCAGTGGCTTTAGTAAATCTCCGCTAATGAAACATAAAATTTCGTCTTTGCGGCATTAATTAACTACAGTTTGTCCTTGTTTCGGTTTTATGGTAATTAGTGGATAAAACTAGCACTGATTACTGAGGAAACAACGCTGCTTCTTTTGCACATGCCATAATCTTGACTTAATAATTGTCACTTCTCTGCTTCGAAAACACAAGGTAAATAAATTTATTTTAAAAAAAAACTAAAAAAAAACGCCCGTATGCGTTTTAGATTAAAAAAGTCTGACTAACAAAATGTACCATCTGACATGTTAATTATCTATTTTTGCTCATTAACTTTACAAAAAAAGTAAAAAGTAAATGAATAGACGGGAAGGAGTGGCCATTAACAAACAAACAAACAAACAAACAAACAAACAAACAAACAAACAAACAAACAAACACACAGACCCCCCCACACACACACACGGGGCGCCTCCGTGGTCTAGCGGTAGCGTGCTGGACCACAGATCACTACCACCCGTGTTCGAATCCCGGCGTGGGCATATCTGAAGGTTCTTTCATCTTTGACTTCGCTTCATTGTCTGTGGAGGTCACTCGGCCCATTTAGCCTACCTTGTGCACAAAAGTGTCCGTAAAACATCAATCATCATCATCAATCATCACACACACACACATTCACACACACACACACACACACACACACACACACACACACACACACACACACACACACACACACACAAAATATAGATATAGCATTATCGTACAATATAGTTAACACGGTTATTAGTTTCAGATAGATGGGACGCTTCCGTGGTCTAGTAGGTAGCGCGTTGGTCACCAGATCACTACCGACTGAGTTGGAATCTCGGTATGGGCATATCTGAAGGGTGTTTCATCTCTGACTTCGCTTCATTCCCTTTGGAGGTTGCTCGGCCGTAAAACATCGACCATGATCGGTTTCAGGTAGCATGTTTTACAAGGGCTTTGTTATATTGTCTAACTTAGATGTATATTCTTACCCACTGATGCAACGGGCACGCGAACACACGCATACGTGTTTTAACTATCCACGCCGTTAATAAACATAACAATTAAATAGTTTATAACAATTCGACGCGAAACTTTCAGATCAGTTATTCAACGATTGTAAGTAAATAACTTGAAATTATTCACGATTTTAGATGCTAGTTTACTCAAAAGCATAAAGTAACAGACTGAAGTCGTAATTTTCTTATACAAATATTATACACCCTCAACTCTTATAGATGATAAATTACTGAAATATCGTATCTAAATGTTCAATTCCGATATATTTCTATAATAGTAACTATAATGGGATTTTTGGCTAATTTTGATTCATGTCACCGTTGTCTATTATTATTAATACATGCCATACCTAATATATTAATATATTTAAATGTTTAAATAGTTGAAATAAATAATGATTAAGATATAAAATGATTTGGAATGATGCGTTTTCGTCTTTTGAGACCATCATTAAGTTTAAAATAACAAAAGAATGACCAATCAGAAGCCAACAAGGATGGTGATATCCGGAAGTTTGTGCTGAACGAAAAAAAAGGGGCACCGATTGTTGTATTGTGTATATGAACTTTTGTATGGAATCTTTTTTTGGAAGAAGAGGGGCTCAATTGATGAATCAAAACTGCATACATTTCACTGGTGCCGTTAATTTGAACCCAAATATCACAAACTATAGCTATAGATCAATCTCATTAGAAACAAGTAAACTTTAAAGAACTGAGGTTTAGTAAAACCTTCAAGTTACAATGCTTGTATGAATATAATCAAATATGACCTTCACACTGTCGGGTGGAACACCACCAGGACAAACCTGCCATAAGATCCAAGTAGCAGTAATCTCAAGTAACCTCAAGTAGCAATAACCGTAAATTACTTTTGGAACCATCAACTGACAAGAAATCATTACTGACCTTAGTTTCTGAATCCCTGATCATCATTCGGTCGTTTATAATGCAATTGAATCGTTTGCAATCTTCGTTCTGGCTGTGTTCGTGATCCTGGAAATAACATTTTCCCGTACCTCTAGCTGTCTTATTAACAAGAATTTAGATTAGTGTATGGCATGGCATGTATCCAGAACTGGGGGAAAAGTACCGCCTCGTTGACCTAATGTAGAGATGACAACATCCTGGATTACCCGAAGGCAATATTTGGGGGTGACATTGCTAGGCCACGGTTTTAAAAGAAAGAAAAGAAACGATAATGATAATGCGCAATGATAATAATTCTTGTTATGATGTTTGGCAATTAGGAGCTCGAGGCAGGACGCTTCTTGCTGTAAATCAGACAATCCGACGATCTATTTTTATATTTTCTGTGTTCCGTGTATCACGTATGGCGGGTCATGATAATCTCTGCCTCTCTGGAGAACAGATGTCACCTCATCTGATGAAGCGGCTCCAGAATGATTCCAACATCTGATACCAGCTTAACTCGGTGACCGTGAGCCCTCCAGTGGGATAATGACAATAACAATGTGCTTCTAACATTCTCGTAGTCAGTGTTCGAATCCGACCCAGCCCAGTGTTTGGGAGGAGTCTTCACGTGTCCCAAAACCTGACAGTGCCGAGGCTGACCAAACCACTGACTTACTGGCTGACTGGCTGAATGATTGACTCACCGACACTCACTCATTGATTCAATGACTCACCCACTCAGTCACTCATTCACTGATCCACACATTGACTGAATGACTTACCCATTTATTCACTCACCGAACCGTACATTGACTGACTGACTGACTCAATTATTCACTCACTCACTCTTCATCGTGGCTAGCTGAGTGAGGTTTCACCCATCAATAAAAAGCGTTATCATAATCAACCGATCTCTCAAAGTTGCCTAACTCTGGCCACATATACGTCGAAGAAGGACTTAAAGACTATTACATTTCCAAATCTATAAAGTTTGTAGCGAGTTTTGCACGACAGTTAGATAAGCTAGAGGAATATACCTTGTCTTCATACCTTAAGTCGAGTGGATGACAAAATAGGTGACTCTCTGATATCATCTTATCATTTGATAAAGAAAGTAATTATCAAAATATCAAAATGATGAAACATCGTGTCTTTTCTGGAAAATCGTCGGTGTGGTAAATCAGATCACCGATTCCGTTAGTCTAATGTACACTTGAGACAACACGAGGACACCCTAAAACTTGAAGTTTGAAGATGGAAATTTAGCTATTTAGGTGCGAACTCTGTCTGCTAAGATCAAAGCGTTGTCTAGCCTATCCCAAAATATTTCGTTATTATCATTTATAAACTACATATAAGTATTAAATGAAGGAATTATTGCTTATAAAAGGTCCACTCACTATGCGACCATTTATAGAGTATGTTCGGGCATCGAGAGAATGCCACCATTTCACCCCCCCCCTTCCGATGCTGCACACAAATACAATGTCTCGACATCTACAAATATGATGTTCGCCAAAGATTGATATCCACGGTGAACAGAATGAACGAGACGGAAAATGAAACCGGAAAGACTAAGGATCCCAAATAACGATGTTCATGACAACCATAATAATCTGAGACGACGGACAGACTGACAAATATGACTAGACGTCAAAGAATGTTAGTTTTTTCCACTAACAGAACATCTTTCCTAGACGACGCAAGGTTTACCTCCGATCCTAACGTTTATCCAAGCTGAAGCCAATCGCGTCCCTACCGTGCCGGTGTATCCATATTCAGGAAGAAAGTCAGGGATAAGTTCTGGATTGAAGGCAGAATGGCCGACACTGTTCGGGCACCGTGTTATCGTTTCCGATCGAATGATGCATTTGTTTACGGAATACGATGGTCGTGTTGTCTCCTTAGACGCGAGGTTATCCTATTATTGATGTCAACTTAAGACATTATCCCGTTAAGTGATGGAAGCTAATTTTGGCTTTGCGCCGTTAGGTCATATTATTGTATTACCTCGAATGAGTGAATGTTGTCTCGTTATATCTTATAAATTAATATTCATATTATTCCGTTACATTATGGGAACTCAGTAGCCATTAATAGTTCGTTAGTTGGTAGGTTTGTGTGTGGATGATAATTTTAAAAAAAAGTCCGACCAATAATAATTTTGATGATCAACAGATAACTTTCTGCGCAGACGGAATCTCGGTACAGTTTTGTTATCTCGTGGTAGAGAACAGAGAGATGATTCCGTTTTTGTCTTTATCGTGGATACTATTTTGGGATATGATAGCTGTCCAAAATCTCCCCCCCCCACACAAACAAACAAAACAACAAACAATCAGGCATTGTTTATGTTAACGTAAGGTGAGGTACTCACAAGAAGAGGAAAGCTGAATATTATCGATGGTCGAAAAGGAAGTTGATTTCGACATTTTCTGGGAGACCATTAGAAGTTGATCTCCAAATTGTTTTGTTATATAATGGATACGGACCTACGCATTGTCTTTGTGCTGTACCGGAGAAGGATCCTATCTCAGTACTGTTATCTATTGCATTATAGAAACCATATTTGATGCTGCCAAGACTGATAATGGAAGTTAAGATACTCGCTGGGCTGTTAAATCGCGTGACACTGGATCTTATCCTACTATTGATTGATCAAATGATCTCTCTCTGTCTGTCTCTCTCGCTCTCTCTCTCTCGCTCTCTCTCTCTCTCTCACGCGCTCTCTCTATCTCTCTCTCTCTCTCCCTCTCTTGTGTGGATGTATGTGTTGGTTGTTTTGCACACACACACACACACACACGCACGCGCGCGCACACACGCACACTCACACGCACATACGCACACATATCTAGCCATTATCTCAGACTTCTATCCCCTACTGATCCAGAAAACAATACACTCATAAGTCAACAAGAGGTTACTATATGCAAATTATTATCCCTTCGTTCTTGTTCATCTGTGGTTGTATACTCAGTGCATGTATGATTCTCTGTCTGTTGAGGATTAGATCAACATGTTGGCTGTCTATTTGTTCTTGAGACTCACAGTACTCGTCAAATTCCTAATTGTGTTCCGCCGTCTAGAATGTATTACAGCTCACATCGCGGAGATGGAACCCGGAAGAAACCAACAACGATATCAATAGATAAAGCGCAGTAAGGACAATACTTAATTGAGAACCAACTGGAAAAATGTCGTTGTTGTGATATGTGTCTTTGGTACTAATATGTTTGTTATCTGTGGATAGGGATTAAAACGGAAAGAGATAGACTGAGTCAGAGATAGCGATAGCGATAGCTATATATATATATATATATATATATATATATATATATATATATATATATATATATATATATATATATATATATATATATATATATATATATACACACACACACACACACTATATATATATATATATATATATATATATATATATATATATATAGAGAGAGAGAGAGAGAGGGGGGGAGAGGGAAGGGAAAAAGGAATTGATCGATGTCATTTCTACATCATGAACCTCAAATGTATCTCTTCCTCTTTCTTAACATTATGACCAATAGTCAAGAGGAATCATTTAATAGACAATTTAATTCGCTCCAACAAAGTGAACATAGAGAGAATATTTTAGACTTTTTTTACAGATAAAGATGGGTCCAATTATCTATATTGTCGTGTTTAGTAATGTCGTTCATTGACTCTACACAATTGGGCTTGTCTCATTTGTCTGTCTACCAAAGTGTGCACATCTATCTCATTCTGCCTTGTGTGTGTATATATATGTGTGTGCGTGTGCGCGTGTGTGTGTGTGTTGGTGTGTGTGTACACTTGATTAGATTGCTCATTCATACGTGAATTTCATGGTACAAAATTCAATTCGGTCAAGGACAAGCTGAGCTTCCTTATGAAGGAATATGTTGCCCTCACTTTGTTTAGAGTTTCAACAATATCATCCTCATCATAGAGTAGATATGGCCAAACAAAGTCAGTTGTAAGTCAACATTCTCACACACAGATTATTACCTTTCAATCTCTCTCTCTCTCTCTCTCTCTCTCTCTCTCTCTCTCTCTCTCTCTCTCTCTCTCTCTCTCTCAAATTCACTCAGTCATTCACTCACTCACGATGTTATTCTGCTATATTCTAATGGTTCGAATTAAGAGTAACAATATCCAGGAAGTATCATATACTAATACAGAGACGCCATACCTTGTCATTTGGTTATCGGTTGTTAAAACAGATTCACGTTATAGACACACATGTTATATGTGTTGTTTCATAAAGTTAGGAGAATCATCTGTATACAACGTTGTTACAGAAAACATTTATTATAATGGATGACAAATTAACTTAACCTACTTTTCTAATGTGGAAAGAAAGGCAAAACAAAAATGAGAGGTCTCTAAAGATGTAATCCTGACTCAGGACACACATCTGGATGACGTAATCGACTTTATTGATGCGCATCGACGGGAAGTAGATATTCAGATGACCGAGTCGTTATAAACCTGACGTTCAAATCTCCATGTTAAGGGGTCGAATGCCGCTCATACTTCGGTAATTTAGATTTGTTTCCTTAGGGAGACGGGCGCCTCTATGGACGAATTAGTAGCGTTATTGGGCACAGATCTATAGCACCTGGGTTCGAACCTCGGTTGAGCTACGCCAGAAGGGTGTTTCATCTTTCACTTCGCCTCATTACCTGTGAAGGCCGCTCGACCCATTTAGCCTAGCTTATGCACAAACGTGGCCGTAAAACGGGCAATTTACATTTCCTTAGGGAGAGTCGTTCCTCGGGACACGCGTACCAGGTGTCATCAGTAATGAGTCTATTTAACCAAACTCAATAGCAACAGCAGCACCAACAACCACAACAACTATAACAACAACAACAACAACAACATCGACGGGAAGTACTCACCTCCATACGTGAGTCTTCTTCATCCGTTGCCATCGGCGTGGGCAGCGTAAACTGATCCCTTGTTCGGATACGTTGAAGTTATTCCATGCTGTCTCATGGTCAGTGACACACAAAGGCTTGACTGGCAATAGCTAGACGTTGTTCTTATATAGACACACACACACACACACACACACATAGAGAGAGAGAGAGAGACACGACACAGCTTGACGGAGCTCCGAGCTAGCACGATCAACCAATCGCAGAAGGCGATATGTTGAGGCTTGGTGGCACGCGTTGGCGTATCACGGACAAGTCTGGGCATAATTCCGACTTAAACAGGATCCAGACTAAGGGGAAGACTCGTGCGTTTACATAGATCCACTCAAGTAACGGTAACTATTTTAATCAATTACAGGTATACCTACATACATACATACATATACATACATACACACACGCACGCACACACGCACACACACACACACACACACATGCATAAATACTGCACACACCTTGCCAAATATTGCAATAAAACGATTATACAAAGTATAAATAATAGTTTTTATTATTTACATGCGATTTTGTTTTACGAACGATATATTGTTTTATAAATAAATAAATATTTACTGTAGTGTTGCCTTTTAATAAGATCAGTCGTATGTTTATTAGTTGTCCTTGTATATGTGGAGTTGGACTTTAATATATTATTATTATAGAGTGAAAACAGTTATAATACAATACAATATAATACAATACAATATAATACAATACAATAAAGACAAATACATTTTTAGTATCAGACTTCAACCTAAGGTGAAGACTTGTGTACCTATGTCAGTGTAATTTGTTAGCTATATTAAGTAATTATACGTTATACTATCTATCTATCTATCATATCTATCTATCTATCTAACTATCCATCTACGTATCTATTTATCTATCTATGTATCTATTTCTCTCTCTCTCTCTCTCTCTCTCTCTCTATTATATATAAATATATATATATATATATATGTATATATATATATATCTTTCTATATATATATATATTTCTATATATATATATATATCTTCTCTCTCTCTATAAATAAATAAATATATATATATATATATATATATATCATTATATATTAAAACATAGATACATTCATATACATACATACATACATACATACATACATACATACATGGATGCATACATACATACATACATACATACATACATACATGCATACATATGTACATACATACATACATACATACATATATATATATATATATATATATATATATATATATATATATATATATATATTAAAACTTTAAGCCTGACACATATTTTGAGTGAATTTTGCGGCGATATGATGATGGATGTATGGATAATGAAATACTTTCAGGATCGATTGGTGGCGTGACACACGTGTATATGTATCCGGATCAGGGTGCTGCTCCGATGGACTCGGGCCATAATTACCTCCATTTATGTTACTGTCTTCCCTGAATTAGCCCACGTGCCTAATCCAGGTACCCCCCCCCCACCCATTCCACAATAGACTTGTATAGGTGTAGTTAATCCTGAACTCTTTTAACCCGATATAATTAGTAATCGTGTTTGATAAAAGCCAATTGTACATCGCCATCTGTCAGAAAGCAAATATCCGGCTCCAGGATCAGAACAAGGATCTGTGTCCAGGCAAGATAAAATACCTGAAAATAGAAATAAACGTAGACAAATATGACACATTCCGGTTTTCCTTCTTTGTTAGTGTGTGTGTGTGTGTGTGTGTGTGTGTATGTGTATGAGTGTGTGGTGTGTGTATGAGTGTGTGGGTGTGTGTATACGTTTGTAAGTTGGCAATGTTTTCATTTGTGGAGAGTTAAAGTCCACTGGGTGGCTGTAAGTGTTATTGTTTTGAATACGTTCTCAATCCTTCGGGATGGTCAAGTTATCTTTGTATAAAGTACACTACTCCGCCCTGGCTCGTCATCGCTTGCTGTTTGTTTGAGTGCTATCAGATGGATTATGTACGCTCACTTTACTGTACATTACTATATTGATTATATACCACCCGAAACAGGTGTTCGTGCATAATTAAGAAAGGCAGGTAGAGTTAGCTAACTGGTCTTCTCGAGTGAATGGCTTCCATGTCCTTAGTCAGCTCGAAAGGTTAACAATATAATTATTATAGTATTACTCCTATATTTTGGGAACAATTGTTGTCCTATTTTGTTGGCAATAGAACATTATTTAAAAGCTACAAAATAAAGAGAAACGATTTCCAATGATAAAGCACGTCGGATGATTACTACGATATTATTGCGCCATGGAGGATCTTTGATAATCCTTTATAATTATTATATCTATGATTAATAATTATCTTGGTATCAGTATAGATCTCCTGTTGTATTTTATTCAGATACACTGACTGATCGTATCTGTTATGGTTTCGTTGCTATCGTTTTCATGTCCATCTAACCGGAATATGCAACGATACTCTCTCGAGATATTAAATCATAATTATTCTGTTCAATACAGGTATTTCGGTGATAAATGTTGCCATCTCGACAAAGTTATTCATCAAATATGATAAATACCACAGCTATTCTACTGACACCGTTGGGACTCTTCGTCAATGAGCCTTTTAATGGCGGACATATTTCCTCCCATTGTCTTTAGTATTAGATAAGCCAGTAGGCGTTTGTCCTTTTCGGGGAAATAAATACGACTGTTAGAGCCGCCCCACGTGTACATTGTCGAAGTGGCATTAACGTCAAGAAAACAGCGAGAGAACGGTTAAACATTGTTATCATTTATAAACGTGTTTTTTATATTTCCAAAACTTCTTATAATATTAATAATAATAATAATAATAATAATAATAATAATAATAATAATAATAATAAGGACAAAACTTCTATAGCGCCAATATCCTCGAAAACAATCGAGTTCAGAGGTGCACCTAGTACAGGGGTTGGGCAAACTCATAGTCGCAGTACGATGCAAAGTTCATCAACAATGATCAGATGGAAAGAAAACTTTAGGAAGGATAGCGAGTCTAAAAAGGTGAGTTTTCAAATGGCGACGGAAGAAACTATGCTATTTGAATACAATAAGAGAGGCAGGTTGTGTATAAGATAATGCTAGATGTATTGATAAACTAAATGTAATCTCAACGAGGAAAATGCATATTTCAGTCATGACGAGGAACACTTGAGCTCGTTTAATCCATGGCCTCTTTTATTCACGCACCCATTTCTGCAGATAATCAACTGATATTACATATGGTAAAGCAGCGCCTGCCCAGTGAAATAAATGTCACAAACCTAGCTATATGCCAGATTCGAACCCGCAACATTTAGATTTGCAGCGATAACATATTACCACATAATTGTCCAGTGTAGAGTGGCACAATACTTCCTTTGTAGTGTTCGTTTTGTGGGGAACTTTCGTGTGCATCTGATAGTTTGTGACTATGTTGTTAAAACCTCTAAAGGTGTTTACTATTTGTATCACTGATTTTGTTATTTGTGTTAGGGAGGGAACGAACAACAACACACTACTACTACTACTACTACTACTACTACTACTACTATTAATAATAATAAATAATAAGACTACTGTTCTACTTGTACTCTTACTACTACTACTACTACTACTACTACTATTATTATTATTACTACTACTACTATTTATACTACCACCACTACTACTACTATTACTACTATTACTACTACTACTACTACTACTACTACTACTACTACTATTACTATTAATAATAATAATAATAATAATAAGACTACTGTTCTACTTGTACTCTTACTACTACTACTACTACTACTACTACTATTATTATTATTACTACTACTACTATTTATACTACCACCACTACTACTACTATTACTACTATTACTATTTATACTACTACTACTACTACTACTACTACTACTACTACTACTATACTACTTATTAAAGATTTTGTTGTTGGTACAATTCTCATTTCTGCTTCTGTTGTTGCTGCGGCGGTGGTTGCTGCAAAAGGGACTGTTATTGTTGCTGCTGCTGTAATTCTTGTTAGAATACAATTTATGAATGATGACTCACCTTAAAAACAAAGAAACATTATGTGTCGTTGTTTTGTAAAGGTTAGGCTGACATATAATCTACCAAGCGACTTCGATATATGCTACTAAATATAATTATATGTCAAACAAGTGTAGAGTAGATGTACACATTTAAAAAAATCCATGATTTCAACCAATCAAGGTCATCCTACCAATACATATAATACATCGATGGGCTTTATAAACAATGATAACACAATAAGTATACTTGTATCCACAAGTCATATGGATATTATTATCAATTTATAAGTGACATTGTAGTCACATGATGTTTATGCTGTTCGATCCGCGAATCTTTATTTCAGTAAAAGCTTACCAATGGTATTGACAAAATATTTTAGGCGTTTTGATCTCAGATATAGGTTTCTATCTGGACTTCGAGTAAAACCTAGATATGTAGAGAAACGCCAAACCTAGATGTGCTGTTCATCTAAGTACCGTAAATGTTGATATTTCGTGTCTTGTCTTTAGATCCACATAATATCGCCACACACCCATCACAAAATATAATATTACATTTTCAACATCGTGAAAATGAATGCTCAGTGTATAAACAATTTGATATTAAAGATTTAACATTAAAATCTTCATCATTTAAATAATTCCTGCATATAACTGCATATATTTGCCGCCTACTATATATCAATTATGGTATAACAAATGAAATCTGTCATATCTGCTACTTTTGTGCGCATGGTTGGCTAAATGGGCCGAGCGACCCCCAAAGGTAATGAAGGGAAGTCAAAGATGAACCACCCCTCATATATGCCCACACCGAGATTCGAACATGGTAGTTATGATATTTTGTCCAACACGCCACCGCTAGACCACGGAAATATGAGTAATCAAAATGATTACTTTATATATGTAAATGTAATTCAGTGGAGAAATATGAGGTCGGAGTCACATTATGTAAAGTTTGAATTACTATTTTAATCATATGGTAATTATGCTGTAAATAGGCTGAATGGATAAATGGTGGTAATTATAGAACGAGTATCTTCCTACAACATTTAAATATAACAACATAAATATAATACGTTATGAACTAATGATTTAATTGTCTAATAGATAGGAACGCATCTAACTATTTCTAAACATGTTAATTATTTTTAATTTAGAACTGATCAGAGTATATTATTGTAGTGAATCATGAAATGTATTTGTTTGTCAAGGGATTTCATAGGCCAAGTATTAATCGAATTGTGAAATGATGAAATTATTCTTCAACATAAATAACAATCACACTAGGAGCATTTATTGAAATTTACAATCACATTTTATCGCACATTATCAGCAAGGCACATTATAAATAAAATATATTTACTTAGACCGGTCTTCATTCAAGATAGCCAACGATAATCATGTCCAGTAAACATAAGTATCCAGTTATAACTGTAACTTACCAGCTGTAATAAATGTGTCAACACCAATTTAATTAAAGAGTTATTAGATAGTATAAATTTACAGTAGCTTAGCTATGTAAATATTCCTCCTGAAGGACATTATATATAGGCCATATATATTTATACGTTTTCTCATAATGTTTAACACATATCCGGAAATCCAGAATCTGCATGATAAGGCCATCAGCATAACAAGAAGAACGTGAATTTTGTTTCTATATCAGATGGCAGAATGAAAGCCAAATTTCAGGCTCCTGTCGGGGAACTATCAAATATATTTACTAGCTCATATAGAAAATTAGATAAATGACCTCGCAGTTCATGGTTCATGAGTATTAGTGCGATTGTTTTCTACACACTGCTATAATTTATACGAAATTTGATATTAAATAGATGATCACTTAACGAGTACATTATTTAGTTATTTCAAAACAATGGATATTCCCCATTTTACGCCTGATGAATCCCTGGAACAAATCGCACAACATTTATACGAACCAGATTCAAATCCAGATCTGGAGATGTACATGGCTGTACTCTAACAAATGTACTGTCGTGGCGCTATCACGATACTGGAAATAATCAGACGAAGATATATACGTTGTGACTCATATATGTGACTATTCCATAAATAGGCAAATTTAGTGAATACTAAATCTACTCCGCAGCAGAATCTGATCATATGTATGCTGTTTGGGCAACGATTATATCAGTAAACATCCCAATCGGAAGATCTAAAACGTTCAATCGTAATTGTTCACCAAACATCTAGGAGCGTAGATAGAACTCTGACTAATCTATATTTGGATGGCGTTCCATCTCTCACTTCACCTCATTGCCATCAGATATGGCTAAACCCGTTTAGTAGACAGCATCCTTCAAAAACGTTGAGGTCATAGAATGAGAACATTTCGGGTTTCACCTTTCTAATGTATACAAATAAGTTCAATTCGTGACTCAACCACCTTGATACAGGTTGGTGCCATTACCATAAGATGGCGAAATTTATCAACTCGAACACTTTAAGGCTAACATAATCAGCGGCCCATTTCACTAAATATTTGTCTTTGTGTTAAAACTCTCTGACTTACTATTATAAAGAAGCCAAACATATCATAGATAATGAGTTATCAACTATTTCGATATAAAGAGTAAGCTTTCTAATTGATGGACGTAATGTCATTAGATCTTTAATATGTATACACGAAATCTGCAGGTTAATAAATCACCGAGTTGTCGACATATTTAAACAACATTTTATCTTGTAATAAGGAAAATATAGGAAGAACTATTTTTCTATTTGTTAATATTTATTTAGCTAAAAGATGGGAGACAAACAGTTAGAGGGAGCTTATGTGTAGAACATTCATGGTTCATCATGAACAATGTTTAATTCAGGTAAAGTTTTGGGTCGCATTATTCAGCCTCGGCTGTGGTCACACCTGGATATATGTCTGTGAGGTAATACTCGGACAAACATCCCATAATCATAGGTAGAATTCGGGCTGAAACTCCGAACTGGAGGTTTGCGAGTCGGCCCCTCATCTACTGGGGGCAGTATTGCACCTATAAAGAAATTGATTAAATACTTGCTTAACGTGCGATTCAGCAGAACACAATGAACTATTATAGTTTTTGATATTCTTATTAATTCTCAACAAAACTGATCATTCTGTGTTGGTAGAGGACGAAAGATCGTTCTATCTTAAAGCGATTTAATCATTTCGCGCAAATTAACTTTTACATATATTTCAGAACATTAATCAAATCGCTATATGTTAGAGTTGAAATACGGTGAAACGCTGCAATGTCATTGCTTTATATTTCATTACACGCCAACGTGATGACATTATTATCTGACGGTAAAGTCAGAAGCCGTAAATGTATACATGAATAATGCAACGAAACCTTCACTTATCTGATAATGTAACCAACAGATTCGGCAAAAAACATAAAAAGGTCGAAATTAATAGATATTCTTTTTACACGGATAGGTGTCCTGAAAGCTTTTTTAATTTGACGACACAAATGTTTCAGAACATATTCGGCAGCTCTGAATAATTGATGGTCTATAGAAGAACAGATAAATGGAAGATCAAAGTGGAAACCAAAATAGCTGTTGTATTAAATGACATGTTAATAGTTTTTTCATTGTGGCACAATTTTCTGGTGATGCCGCAATCTAGGTATAATAACAGACCGATTGAACTTGCTTTGAGTCGATTGGCATTGTTTTGTTTTTTTCCTTTCAGATTTGTTTCGTTAATTTGTTTCTAGCTACATAACCTTGAAATATTCGAATTCATATTATTTTTAAATTTAATATGAATGTTCTAACAGGTTTCTATGAAGCGATATGTTCATTGTTCAACCTTCTTGTATGAGTGGTGGAGGGCATCAATGATGTTGAGATTAAGTGCTCTGAGTTACTCATCAAAGATCAAAGAGTGAATTATTCACAGTTCTATATATTATTATTGTGGGGTGGTGAAACACAAAATTGTCTCCCTCTCATAAATCGTCATCATTTTTACACAATCATTCTAGGTAAACTCTCTTCGCGTAATGTATAATTAATCTCACATTTATCGTATTAAAGATACCCAACAGGATCTACTGAATCTAGACAACTTACTGTTAAATAAAGTTTTAAAAATTAAACACCTTATTTATTAAATATGATAACTAGTTTTGCAATATCAGAATGCAGAACTAAACTTCTTACAATAATAATTGGTTTAAATTTAAATAGTATGAACATTGTCAAACAGTTGTTGTAGCAAGAAAACCTTTAATATATATATACGAAAAGGTATTAATATTGTACTATAGTAATATTTATTTTTGTGCATTAAAACAAATTATCTAATGAAATAATGTCTTGCTGTTATTCTTATGTAATTGCGTAATAATATTATTTAGGTATTAGAAACGATAGTATTAAAGATTAACGTTTCCAATTTACAGTTGTAAAAATTAAATGTTTGAAAATAAATGTTCACGGAACAATCTTTATTTTGGAATCTAATCTGCTCATACAATCAAGTTGTACTCTTAGCATTACGACTGTTATCCATAAGCACCTCATCAAGAGATTGAAAACACATGGTACACGGAGCAACATTATTCACTGGATCAGTAACATTCTACGACACCAAAGGCAAAATGTAACCTCGCAGAATGTTAAAACCGGAAGTGTTTTATCAGTAGCATCCCACCGGGATCAATACTGGGATTGCTTCTGTTCCTATTTTATGTAAATGACAATCCCTCTGCTGTTTCTTCCACAGACGATGCGATGCTCTATCGTTAACTGTTAACATTCAACTATACCAACTTATTGTTTGGTCCCAGCAGTGGCTGTTAAGAACCTATAAAAGCAATAACCGAATGGGTATGACTTTGGAAACCATTATCAAGGTCATGATTTCAGGATTCGAATCTCTATCGTGACACTACATGTGATGGGTTAATGGAACAGATAACTACTAACGTTTTACCCACTGTAGATGCCAACAACATACATTAATAATTATTTCCCATGGTGAAGCATACATCATATGTCACAAGTTTCTCCTTATTCGAGGTTTATAAATGTATGCCTAATTTCGATGTAACTTAAAAATGTTTGTATTTGTTTGAACCCATTGATCACTCCCTGGAGACAATCTGAAGTTAGGAAGAGTATATACCTAAACATTCATCAGAGCAAACTTCTCCTTCCACCAAATAACCTTACCGTAGAAGGGTTTCCGGACGAAAGCGTCGTGTACCTTGCTTGCATACTTTCAAAGATTATGGTTGCGGTTTGCCATGCCTAGGGACATTGAGTCTGTTCATCATTTAATTACCGAAGTAAGCGGAGTGGATGTTAGCTCTGTCATTGCCTCCGCAATCTAACAACATTACAAGACATGCAATGGTAAATAGTGGGCTGAATCCATTTTTATAAACACAATATTACCTCGATCTCACACTGCACTCTCAAGAACCGTTATTTACAAGACATTGGACATTAGTGATTGTTTAAACATCTTAACCTGCCAAAGGTTATTAACTGTGTTTTTATCTCAACCAATTAATCATATGTGTAATATATTTATAGAAATTGAAATTAAACAGCTGCTGAAGAAGTTCTTTTACAGTTTCTGTGATGCTGAATCTATACGTTCATAGTTTATCATGGAGAATCGGAATGTTTTGATCTTTCTAGTGAAAGGATAATTAGTCTATCGCTATCTAAAGGTGTTTTTTTTCTAAAATAAGTGAAAACTGCCCTGTAAAACATATAATACAAACCTTCCGTTCGGAGAGTAATTGTATAATATAAATTATTAAAAACTCATATCATTTTGCCATTTTTATCCATTTAGTTATGAGAAACGGCAATTAATCTCTTTCCTTTTTCCAATCACCATCCTGTGTATAAGTGCACTTAACAAACTTTGATATCAGTAGAAATTATACCACAATTGGAATTTATCGATTTGTAACCAATATTGCAGGTCTTTCTGGAATTATCTCCCACATTACATAGAACTGATTCCATTTAATGTTTCTACCAATTCAAGGAAGCGCTCGATGTGTCGATTAAAGTGCGTGAATGGTTTAAATATTAAATATAAATTACGTTTCCATATAGTGTCTGATGTCTGTCATAAGCTTGTCTAAGAGAAAATAACAAATACATCAGTGATAACTGTGTTAGTTAGAACATGTAATTATTAATGTTTCATCAGAAACATTGAATTTTAAATTTAAATATTTCCATATAGATACATGTATGACTTTCGTATGTAGGTCATTTAATGAACTGCTGCTACGTTACGCGAAGAGAGTTAACTCAGAATTATTGTGTAAAAATGATGACGATTTATGAGAGGGAGACAATTTTGTGTTTCACCACCCCACAATAACAATATATAGAACTGTGAATAATTCACTCTTTGATCTTTGATGAGTAGCTCAGAGCACTTAGTCTCAACATCATTGATGCCCTCCACCACTCATACAAGAAGGTTGAACAATGAACATATCGCTTCATAGAAACCTGTTAGAACATTCATATTAAATTTAAAAATAATATGAATTCGAATATTTCAAGGTTATGTAGCTAGAAACAAATTAACGAAACAAATCCGAAAGGAAAAAAACAAAACAATGCCAATCGACTCAAAGCAAGTTCAATCGGTCTGTTATTATACCTAGAGAGTATGTTCACGAACGAACACATATACATGGTCACATCATAGATCTTGTCATCTCCCGTGATGATGAAAATTTGATCTGTATGCCTGTGTATTCCATGCTGTCTGCGCATTTCCTTATTAGTATTGGTGCAGGTTTACAGACACAATTTGTTTCACCTAGAGTCATTTCGTACAGGAAATATAAGTCAGTTGATAAGGGTGCCTTTCTTGCAGCTCTGTAGGTGATATTGAACATCATATGGATCACTATAATAGTACATTGATGTATCTTATAGATGAGCATGTATCTTTAAGGGCAAAGGAAATGACAAAAATATCAGTATTTCCGTTGTACTATAAGGCCACAGAAGTTGCAAAGAGACAGAGAAGGTAGTATGACAGCTGTGGATCAGAACTGGTTTATATATTCCTTATAAAATGTTCAAGGTTAGTAAAATGTAAGTCAAAAATACCTTTACCTCTAGCAACTCAGAATATTACAATAAAAAGATCAAAACACGCAAGGCAAATCAAAGGACTGCTTTAAGTGTAGTGAATAACGTACCGCAAAAGTGAGATTGTCCTTCCAAGTATTATCAACTCCGATAAAGATATCGTCTTTTGTTCTAATAAATTCTTCTGTCAAAAGATATCAAATATACACGATCGGATCCCTTCCAACACCTTATGACAGTGTATGCAGTTGATAGGAGAGTTCTGCTTGTCCATGATGGATACATTTGGGCCCGTTATATATCAAATATATTACGTATCAGAGAGTTGAGGAAAAGGTCATCTTGTAGAACCAAAATTTAAAAACTCCAGTTTGGATTGTAGCATTCACAACAAGTACAGACTTCTTTCAAATCATACATTTTTATCTAGAGGCATAGAAAGGGGAGTTGCTTTCCATCTAAACAAATATTTAATTAATAATAACTTTAATAAATAACGACAGGTTGCATATAAATGTGTTCACAGCACTGAAACAGCTTTGACTCGGGCGAAAAAGTATAGTATGATGCCAATTGACTAAGGTAAGCCAATATCAAGGTTTGGTTTCTTCCCTGAAAAAATGGCATTTCTTCCCTTCCCATGGGAAGAAATGGGTTTTTACCGAGAAGAAAACCTTTCTTTTGGGATGAAATGGAAGAAATTGGGAAGACTAAACTTAGAAAGTGTCACTTTCAATTATTGAAAACAATTGATTTAAATCAACCAACCTTGCAAAGTCTATTTAATATTTTAATATATGATATATGATACGGATCAATGGCACTTGCTATGGGACGTAGTTGGTCAGTTAGATATCTAACATTGCGGAAGATATTATAATCTTGTATCTTTTGAATGATTGACTTGTCAAATTCTTCCTCATGATCCTGGGAGATCTGTACATAGAAGCTGCGGTTCTTGATGATTGTATTTAAGCACAATAGCTGTGACTTCCCTCGTATGTCACTGGATAGTTGTAGCTTGCAACTATCCCTGTGAGCAGATAGAGGAGCACAGGCTTTGTGATGATTATGGAAGTATTTATTCACTTCCCTGACGTGTTTTATAATGGCTGTCGGAGTTAGATCATCACTAAGTAGATTCAGTAGTTAATGGACGGAACAACCATATACATTGAGGTCAGATTCATCACCCTTGAGAGCTTGACGTATCTTGGCCATGTTCGCCGCTTTGAACTCTATCCAACAGAAAACACGCGACATATTTCCTGGAGGGTATCCGGGTCTTGCCTTCTTCATAAAGTTAATGAACAAAGGATTCTCCACAACGGCAAATGGAAGATTACATCCACAGATCATTGTAACTAGATCCATATCCAAGGCTGATTAGAAGATAGACGATGTCTTGATCACAATGTCGTCAATGCTTGGCTGGGTTGATGTAAGAGGCATTGATACAGTTTGAAGTTTGATAGGGGATGGTGTGGTTGATCTCTCTCGCTACAACGTGCCAGCAGCTGGTCTGTTCTCTTCATCAGTCATATGTTTACTTGTAATATGTTCACTTGTAATATGTTGTTTTAACCTACATGCTTTTTGTAGTTGTTGGTTGCCACAATGCTTATAGTTGGCAAATGTATTGCCACTTACTGTCACTTCTAGGAAGTGTTGCCCTACTGGGTCACGGGGTCTACCACCCTTGAACATGGTGAAATTTAGTCAAGTAAGTTGCACGTTTCTGTAATATTCTGGATAACGTATGACAATAGCATACACATAACAAATCATGTACTAATGTTGGGTAAGAAGTGAGGAATACTCAAATTGAGGCGCCTTTTAAAGAGTCTTTGTGCAAGTAAGTGGATTCCAATGATCCAAGCAGATTAATCAAATAGCAATTCTGGCATTCTGCTCAAGTCATATGGTGATTGTCCATTTAGTGTTGTAGCTTCCACTTTGTGGAATAGGTTGCCGGCATATAATAGAAATGCGGCATCTCTTGAAACATGTATATCTGTTCTAAACATAACACACACACACATACACCTACACATATACAAACACATATATATACACACACCTACTTCGTGATAACACGCATGCCGGAACAAAGAAGCTTTTTGATTCACTATTGGCACAGATTAGCACATTAATCTGTTAGATAATTGTCATTTGAAATTTCACTCGGATTTTGACATTTGGAAACACGACAGTCCATATCATTAGTCTTAAGGCTATTATATGAACAATGTCATTTAAAAAAAAAAAAAAACTTTTCTACAAAATATTGATGATTTTGCCACCTATAAAGTGGCTTTAAGTGAATTTTTATCGATTGATTAAAATCAAGCACTTTTATTTATACATATACGTGTCTCTAAGGCAGAGCCAATAATGCAGATAAATCCATGTCAAAACTAGTTTATATGATTAAACAGTGTAGCATAACATAAAGGATGGTTTCCTGTTTTCTTCTTCCTGTTGTGTAGAGAAATATGAAGCTTCAAACTTGCTGACATTGATTTCCGGTTTTCTGTCTGATTAGCTATCTGTTCGTCTATCTGTTGTCTATCAGCATTAGTTAGTATGTCTGTCTATCTGTCTGTCTTTAGATGTTGAGGACTTCTGTTGTCTCGTCAAAGAGACGTCAGTTCAATGTGTAAGCTTCTAACTTCCTATCCACGTGTTCGTCCGTTACTAGGCCGGGGGGTGTTAGAGTTGTATGATACCTGCTACTTCAAGCTTTAATAAATAATACAACGTGTAAGTTAGTTATCTATTTATATCTATTACCTAGCTAGTTATAAATTACAGTTTTATACCTTTTACAATCTGATAATTACAAACCTTGAAAGGGAACATAAAAGACAATATATGAATAACGTGTTTTATAAAATTGAATCAAGGATATGAAAGAAAATAATTATCTGAACGAAGTATTCATCAGCCATACGATAAAGGTCTTGCCACCCTGTTTGTGTGAAAGAAAACAAATTAAAATCAGTCACTTGAATATATATTTATACTTAATTGTACAACAACTAATAAGTTGGTAAAAGGAATTTTGTGTGTGCTCAAAGAAAGGCTGATAGTAATCATATCCTAATACACAAACAATTATAGCATATTTATTGCTTATCCACTGCACAAACAACGTCTCTTGTTTTCTCATCTTCTAAGTCTTATTTGATCTTGCTTTGCAAAGTGTATTATAAAACTAAACGTGGGGGGAGTAGCCTAACAATAAATGTAATACAGTGTTCTGAAATTTATCTGATGCATACAAATATTTGAAGCTTCAACTGTCCTGATGTTGGCTTCCTTGGACTTTGTCTGATTGGTTATTTGTCTGACTGTCTGACCTGGTTTTTGACCTGCATGTTTCAATATTTATTTCTCTTCCTACGTTCATGTCACGAACATCGTGAATTCGTATGTTTTTATTCTCTGAACTGACGTCAGTTTACCGTGAAAGCCTGTCGCTGTCTGCCAGTCTGCTTGTCTGACACCACTCTGGTGTTTGATGGAAGTTTGTGATACTTACTATTTCAAGTATCAATAAATGACGGACACATGTGAGTTATTGCTTGTCTTTTTGTGCATTTTACATAAAAATATATGACCAACCTTTTTCTTAAAACCCGAGTGAGACATGTGCTGCACATTAATCCAACTGTCACAAAATCATTAATCGAATATGTTCATTAGAAAGTAATCAGTAATCCGATCGTCTTCAGGTAATATATATGTCATAGGGATTATTATAGCCGTGTTTGTCATTTAAAATTAAAGATTTGTACGTAAATAATAATAATCGTACAATTATTTGTTCGAAGGAAAAAAAAAATATTACATTTTAATAAGGTAATTTTCGTATTCAACTCATCGCATCTGCTTCTTTAATTAAATGGCTTAGACACGCAAGAAACACATCTATATAAAAATACAATTCGTTGAAGTTAATTGTGTCTGCTTTGGATTTCTTTATATGTGATGGGCTGTCACTTTTTTGAAGAGTTAGATATATTTTACTAAATGGTATAATAATTTGGAGATGAGCTAATTGTCAGGAAGATGACAACCGGCCGCTACGGTAAAAGTGCTATTACCTAGTCACATCGAAGGAAGTTGATGGATATACTGGGTCTCTTCGCTCACCTTTACGTCACAACGACTACATCTTGTTTTGTGATGTCAAAAACCTTACCGTCTGCACAAATGACATAGATGTTGGGAAACTTAATTAACTTAAGAAATATTAAGACTCTTCTGGGTTTTGTATACGAAACAAACGTATTAATAATTGCTGAGCGTTCTAAACTATAATGGTGAAATATCCTGGAAAGAATATCATTGGTTGATGTTATCATCCTAAACTTATTAATTTCCATCTGTCAATAACTAATTCACCGAACATGATTATTAGCGATCTAGTTTGTACTATTTGCAGTAGTTACTCGATAACTTAAAACCAAAGAAAAAAGGATCAATAATGTTAGTGATGTCTTATCCTATTTATGGTTTTATGTTTTGCATCTGGCATTAAATGCAATATGATATTTGTCGATTTGCCTCGACTGTCTCAAATAAATCCCATACATCGGCTTACTGCCATATAGGAATTATCACATTATATATTTATGTTTATTTGAGGGTTGAAGGGCTATTCCCTAAAACATTTACATTTCAGGCCAAAGCTTTGTAATGAAAAGGCAACATCCGAGATTGGTTCTTACTACTACTACTACTACTACTACTACTACTACTATTACTATTACCATTACTACAACTATTACTACTACTATTACTACAATTACTACTATTACTACTATTACTACTATTACTACTACTACTACTACTACTTCTACTACTACTACTACTACTTGTAGTAGTAGTTCAAGTAGTAGTAGTAGTAGTAGTTGTTGTTGTTGTTGAAGCACTGGTAGTCGTAGCCTTAATTATTTTAGTAGTAGTAGCAGCAGCAGCAGTAGTAGTAGTAATAGTAGTAGTAGTGATGGTAATAGTAGAAATACTAGTAGTATAATCATATAGTAATAATAATATTTTATATAGCGCCTTATTAAACCGAAATTGTTATACGGCGCTTAACATTTAAAACACAATTAAAACATTTTCTGAGCTCATATAGACCAAATACATTTCATAAATAATAAACTGGTTTAATATTATAAATACGCCAATTTAAATAAACAGGTTTTAAGAACCTTACAAAATATGTCTTTACCTGCTGCGAGTTTAATGTGGTTTGGCAACTCGTTCCACAGCCAGGGAGCTGATGCTCGGACGGATCTCTCTCCGTACATTGCTGTATGGCTCCTTGGTACCTTCAACTGGTATATATTTTTATATCAGATCCAGACGTGCTGTAGGCGGGTTGTCATGTTGCTTGGATAAGAAAATAATGAATTCTCTCTTGTCCTTATTCAATTTCAACTTCAATTCAAAATGAAATATCATCCCATTTATCAGATGGCTTCAAAGTCATGTACGCGTGCGTGTCATCGGCATATAACAATGGTATTTAATAATACACCATTTAATAATTTCACCAACTGGCTTAGTATACATACATACAGTAATTCTTTGGTCCTAAAACGGGTCACTGTGATACACCACACAAATCTACATCTGTCGATATTTTATTGGCCACTGAAACACGCTGATTTGTGTCGGCATAATTAATGTAGGCCTGGATCCTTCATCAAGAGCCTCAGAAATGTCACTGTGAACTTTCAAGAGAGCAGTTTCTGTTGAATGAGCTATACCATAAGCAGACTGATAAATGTTATTACGTTCATTGTGATCTAAGTGTACTTCTATACGCCTTGCTACTACCTTTACAATAAGTTTAGAGACGAAAGGAAGGTTAGAAAAAGGACGATAATTCTTCATATCTTCCTTATCCAACCCAGTTCTCTTAAGTAGCGGGGGGGGGGGTTATGGTGTCTCGTTTCAAACATAATGGCATCACTCATTCACCCACTGACCTATTGACAGTAGGCAGTGGATATACGTCACACGACTTGTTCGGAGACTTGATTATAATCGCCTTGACCTCAATCTCAGAAGTCGGTCGAAACATTTCGAGAATATTTCCATTAAACATAATATCTTCATCCATGGAAATATCGCCGGTAATATTTGTGGTGTCCGAAATGATCTTATTCCTGATGATTGTTGCTTTGCTCATGAAATAATTGCTGAACTTGTCCGCCAGGACTTCAGTAGAGGTAAAATGTGCAAGATTTACATTTGAGTTACTTTCCATGAAGTTCTTAGTTAATTTGAATAGTTTATTTTGATCTTTTCCACAATCCTCTATCTTTGTGGAATAGAAACATACAAGAGCAGTGTATTCATTTTTCAAATGAGATCCATGTATATTTGAAAGTGCACCATTAAGGACGTTCGACGCCGGGTTCTGTCTGCTTTCCTCCTAATTTTATTAGCAGATCTGGGTTTATCGTAGTACCAAGGAATGTTTGGTCTCAACGTGATTAGTTTTGAACACGAAAGAGCATGGTGATTTATGATACTCTGTATATCTTTGTTGTAGGCTTCTACCAGCTCGTCAACTGATCCATCACAATTAAGCAGGCGTTCAGACGACGGTAGATCCTCAATACATTCTTTAATATTTATGCCACGATATTTGCTGTATATGACCTTTCTTTGTATGCAATCAGGCTTATCCATATTAATAATGAACTGTACGGCCAGATGACAGCCGAAGGATTTACCTTTGTTACTACTGAGACAAGGGTCAAATACAGAAGGAGTTCCTACTATGATGGGACTCGATTATCTAGAGATGGGCAAATCTAGTGTGTGACCTCCTTTGTGAGTTGCACTGTTGACTGTTGAGTCAATCCGTGTGAATCCTATATACTGAAAAACATACGAGCTTCACCATTAGACTTAATGGTTTTGTTGTTCGGGGAGAATCCCCAGGCTGTCGCTTAATCAGCACAGCCTCTATGTTGGAGTGGTTGAGAAACCTCCTCCCTCACCACTCACAGGGGAGCAGTATGGAAAGATGGAGCCGAAATACCCTCAGGGTGGTCACTGCCAGAGTGTTTTACGTCCTCAGGGGGTTTTTAACGTCCCCCTTTATTTTAAATAATTCAGTGGAGACGGCAGCGCCATTTAACGTGGTCAGCAACCCAAGATGTAGTGAGCCGAGAAATTAATCCCTGGAAAAGTTTCGACCTCTTACGGGGTTCGAACCTGCGACCGTTGGCACCAAGTACCGACTGCTTAACCGCTAGGCCACCGGAGCTCACTGTTTTTAGACTTAATGTAGACATGGAAGTTTAAATCACTAGTTAGTATGACATCATATGGGATAATGGCTATGTTATCTAAGTATTTAGACCATTAGTCAACGACAACTGATGAGTGTCAGTTCCAAGCCACGTTTCAGTAAATGCTAATACATCAATACCTTGTGATACGATATAATTAGCCACAGATATGGCTTTATTCCTCAAGGTAACTCGGGTTATTCATTTAATTTCGAAGTGTCTACTCTTATCTCTAAGCCAAACATTAAGTTATACTTGCTGGGACAGGTTTATCAGAACGTAATATGCCAGCTATATGAACACGTCATGGCCGTGTTGTTACGAGTTCTAATTTAATTGTGTAAACCTATATGTACGAGACGCCTCCCTGGTTATGCGCCTTTGTTTAAACAAATTTCTGAAATGATAAATCGCGTTTTGTTAAGTGTCTATTTATTTTCATCAACATTTTGGTCAAATTATACGCTAGAATCCACTTCCGCTAGAAAGATATGGCTGAAATAAAAGTACCTTTAAGGAAACACTAAAATTTCTTTCTACATCTAAACCATCGAGATTTATTTGTCATGGGAAATGCAATAGATTTTCTGCGTGTCCAATTTTGTCATATTTCAAGAAGGTTTACCAGTTACGTATTTTCTGTTACTGAGATTAGTAAATAGGTCAGCATTTATTTGTTTCATGAATATTTTCACTTATTCATTATTACATTTATTAGAGCATCTTATGTAGAATCCTACCACTAATACATTTATTTCCTATTAGTCGACGTCCCCAAAATAAAACATTTTATCCTGAAGATGTTTCAGTAATCCTATATCGTGGAAATTTCGTTGTAACCGATCATTACATTTGATCGAATCTTGCAATTTAGACCATCAAGGTATCTAGAATAGATAGTCGACATCTTTTTATGGCCACTTTATCATTCCCCACAAACAGTGAAACTCATTTTTAGTAATCAAAAATGAACAATAATGTTACTGCCACATCACAGCGTAATTCTATTTGAAATGGACACATGACAATTTGAAAGATGATCCGGACGATTGTTTTTATTAGTATTCAGCGTTGAAAATTGGCCCAAACAAAAGACATATCAGTAGCGTCCTTTTAACTTCATCGGTAAGTCAACTAGGCACTATTTGAAGACTGCCTTTGGTGATAAATATTTAAACAATGTGGTAATAAAATAGAGCTTATATTATTAAATATGCGGTTTTGAAAACACAGTTAGTAACTGCTTTGTCTAGATTCGCCATCTTTTATCACACTTAGGATATATTGTCTGGAAATTCCTTCCCAGATAAATCAGATGATGCGATAAAATATTACAGGGACTCATCGATTACCCCTATAATTGTTTTAAATCTGTAAGTTTCATACACAGTGCAATGGTAATTGAGCTAAAATGTTGGTGATGATGACGATGATGATGCTACTGTTAATACTAATAATAATGATGGTGATGATGATGATGATGATAATAATAATAATAATATTATTATTATTATAATTAAGTGCATACACAATCAAAAAAGAATCATATTGAAATATATTAAAACACTTTCTATGATTTTACACATTAACATTATATTATATTTCGCTATTGACATGTTTTTCTTTCTAATATTTGTTGTTATAAATCTTTAGTCAAATGATAGCTAACTAAAAGATAAATGAAATTTGTCGACATAGATGGATGATTTTTATTTTTATTTTATTTTAAGAAAGCTTGGATATGTACCTGATACCATACACACGAAACTTTAATGTCCGAGAACCAGTTCGTTTTTTATTAGAACAATTATGTAGTATTATTTGCAGTGTTTAAGATGGGATCAAAGTAAAAAGTTATCTGATTTATTCATCGATTTCCGCAAAACATATATCAATATATTTGTTGTTTATCAGTAAGTTTCCACTTACTTTTGTTATGAAGTTATCAGTGTAAACGATATTACGAAGAGGTTTTTTTTAAGGTTTTATAAGACAAATGCTAATATATGGCAACGTTGTTTAATTCTATGCCACTGGCTGATTCAAAGTTTGATGATGTTTAACAATCCTGAATACACCGGGACAGTTCATCATCAGAAAATATTTGTAATGCTTAGAACAAATTCCATAATAATAATAATAATCACGAAATATACCTGATATCATAGATATAGGGAAATGATCCAAATTAAGGGAGGGCCGCCTTTACGGCTGCACCGGAAGCCAAATTGGAAGGCGACAAGGAGAACGATTAAATGCTCTGACGTCAAATGAGCCATCTCTAGACTGACGCCAATCTTAGTTGCTCTTGAGCTTTAATATCTCAGCCATTTTGAATCATCTTCCTCTTCTAAGTTCCTTTCTGGCTCAAACTAATATGGTTGTATGTTATTTATGGCGTAATTGTAACAAAATAATTGCGTTTTGTTCTGGAATAATTCTTTGCTCACACTTGTTTACATGCTTTTATATGGGCTCTACAGATTTCCGGTGAAACTGTTGTGTTAAAATGACGTCAACACTTAGAACCATCCGGTCTGCCGTCTAGCTTAAAAATGGCAGCGTGATTAATGAACACTTTGAACTGGTTTATTTAATGTGTGGGTGATCGTTTACACATTTTTACATGTACGTTATTTGCGAGCATAGCTGTATTAGTCGTGAAAATTTGAAATGAAGGTGAACCATCCCTTTAATTATCTAATAACCCTTACAGTCGGCGGTAGACAGCTATGATAGTTTGTTTACAGATGATTCGGAATAGTGACTTAACATAAAAGGAGGTTCACCATAGCTTGTTCATTCCTAATTAGTATATCCGATACTCTACTTTTGATCGTGGAAATATGTATAGTGCAAGTGGCTGAGATCCATTTGCGTTTAGAATGTAATATTAAAACAATATCACTATAGGTTATTGTTTTACATAATTAGAAAATAAATTTGAAACTTTCCTCTGTCGGTTTTAATTTCTTTAAATTTGAATAATGTGGACCCGAGTAAATACATTAGTTACAGTTGGTACACAGAAAACGTTCACATTAACTTCTTTATGCATTAATGTGACGTGAAAGTGTTTATAATTCTATTACAGTAAATTGACCGTCAATAGGACAAAATACTGTTTTGTAGTACTAGCAGTAGTAGTAGTAGTAGTAGTAGTAGTAACAACAGTAGTTGGAGTTGTAGTATCAGTAGTAGTGTTCGTAGTAGTGTTAGAGTAGTAGTAGTAGTAGAAGTAGTAGCCATAGTAGCAGTACTATTATTAGTAATAGTAGTAATCCTGGCAGCCCCAGTTGTAGCAATATTATTTGTAATAAAAGTAATAGTTGTATTAATCAGTTTATTAGTAGTAATAGTAGTAATAACCGTAGTACTAGAAGTAGCTGTAGTAGTAGTATTAGTAGTAATATTAGTAGTAGTTATTGTTTTTGTAGAAGTAGTGGCATTAGTAGTAATAGTAGTATTAGTATTAGTAGTAGTAGTTATTGTCGTAGTAGTAGCAGCTATAGCAGTATTATGTTTAGTACATGTAATAATGTAGCAGTATAAATAATAGTAGTAGCTGTAGTAGTAGTTGTAGTAGTAGTAATAATAATAATAATAATAATAGTAGTATAGTATAGTAGTAGTAGTAGAGTAGTAGTAGTAGTAGTAGTAGTAGTAGTAGTAGTAGTAGAGGCAGTATTCGTAGTAGTAGTGTTACTACTAGTAATAGCTTTAAATAATAGTATTAAGGATTAGGGATGATATTCCTGTTATCAGGTTTAGTTCGTTATTTAAATAATTCCACCTGCTAAGAAAAATTTAAAAACTTATATTATTTTAGCCGTTTTCCTTTTTATGACAAGATCCTTTTATCTTAGCGAAATTCATGTGTAATCATGCTGTCCTTAGTGACAATGATCCTTTTTTGGCGTCGATGGATAACACATGGAATTCTACAAGAAACGGTGAATATACTGATATGTTACTGCATAAGCAGCTATTCTACTTAGTTGTGTGTTTTGAGTTCAATTGAGGCTGTTCAAGAAATATCACTAACAGATTAAATATTTAGATTTCTACAAAAAGACTTTGATCAGTATTAAATTATATTCTGTAAAGCTTTATATAAATGTGTTATTAATTCATTGTTAATACCAACATTATCAGTATTAGCACTAATGAAAATAACTTTACTTAATAATATTGTTGTCTTTTTTACTGTGATTTATGGCATGAAATTTTAAAACAGGAATCCATAATATTTGAACATAGTGGGCCATAAATTAACAGTTCTGTGCAAGCCGAATTATTCATGTTATTAATTTTGTCACAATATTGGTAGTTCTTCCATGAATGTGTATGTATAAGAATATATATGTATATTTGTGTAAACATATGTGTAAGTTGGTAAAAAAAACTATATACAGTGTTAAGGAAAAAAGGCTTTAACATCATACCGGTTTTTGTGTCAGCATACACTTTCAATTAAAATAAAGCAAGTCTTCAGTTGTAAATAAGATGCAGATTTTGCAACATTTAATGTAGTTGAATATATAGTAACTGTAAAGGTGTGTTAGTGGGTGTTTTAGTGGCGTCAACCTCCTGTAAACAATGATCTGATCCCTTCGATGGGATGGTAAGAAAGTACCTGCACCGCATGAGATATGACTGCCGGTGAGCGAGCAATTGTTCTCGAAACAAATCTTTACAGAATGGAACGTCATCGGATATCCTGTCAAATATGCAACTCTTTCGGGTCCAATTCACCAACCATCCACGGCAAGACGCCATCACATATTACACGACGATGTGGAAGAGCATTCGAAAATGGACGGAATTAAAGGAAACTACGAAATTTAAGAAGACCAATAACTATATTCCAGTGTGGTAATATCAATATATAAATGAAACACAGTGTACTATAAATATACAACCATATATATTGTTTTGTTTTGTACCAATATTAATCAATACTGTATAACAAATAATATTTGTAGTCCTATTAGGGATGTTGAAATATGTTAATTAACGTTTTTGAAATCAGCTGTTTCTTTAAGCCAATTTATTTCTTGTATCCTATATCTCTGGGCTCAATAACAAATTGGTCATTTGCCATGATCATAGAAATTAACAGATTAAAGTGACAAATACAGAGCGTGGTCGATTTATATATATATATATATATATATATATATATATATAGAGAGAGAGAGAGAGAGAGAGAGAGAGAGAGAGAGCGAGCGTTGAATAAATAAATATCTGGACATAAATGAATTAGTTTATAACATATATGTATAAATATAAATATAAAATTATACGTTCATATATAAACATTACCACCAAATTATCAAAACAAATTAGTTTTTTTTTGTCTTAACAATCAATGACTTACCCTCCTTGTATACTGTTTTAGAATGATATCTTGTACTCGAAAGATATTATAATAGGGTGAGTTATTGAAGTAACTCAAATAATCGTGAGGTAATATTGAGACACAAGCTTTATCTAGATAGATTTACATTAAGTAAGATGATCCAATATATTGAAAATTGTGATTATACTGAGTCGATTCCGGTAACTTTACTATTAAAAGTATTACATTTTAGTATCGAAATGATACTATGTTTAATATCTTCAATCATTCGCAACTTAAGATAAATGTATCTAAGCCAAGACGAATAATGCACAAATATTAATGTTAAAGCAAGATGACAGTCTCATCTCTTAAATCTTATTTTATACACTTTATGAAATTTATTAAATATACGGATTAGTCCTAAACGTTTCTCAAGTTTTAAAACAGAATCCATTTCAATATTTATTCTTATCCTTGAGTTTCTCTTATTAGTCTGGCTGATTATCTGTCTACCTATCTGTCTTCGCGTTTTGCGATATGTCTGTCTATCTATTTGTCTCCATATGTTCGTGAATTAACTCATATGTTCTTCTCTGAAACTGACGTCTGTTTACTTCTAAAACTTCTCTTTTCCTTTTCATATGTTTGTTTGTCATCAGATTGGAGAGTTATCGAACTTTGTGATACATACTATTTCAAACGCTCTCTTGGAGTAGTAAAAAAGTGTTCTAATAGACTCAAAATGTATAATTTCTAAAAGTGTAAGACGCAATCGATAGATGTATACAGTACCACCGTGTATACAGCACCATTTACTTAATACCTTATTGTTGACCTTGATCAGGAACTCTCCTATATGACCTGCATCAAGCGTATCGGCAAGATTGCGATGTGCAACCTGTCCAATATACGAAATAATACGAGAAGACTCCACAGTACGTGCACGTAAGACAGTTATTCTGTGACTTGTATTTACACACCTGGATAACTTCAATTGACTGTTTACAAGATACCTGACACGGACATAAAGAAACGGTATAGGATGCATAATGCTGCCATCAAGCTGGTATTACGGAAAGGAAAATATCACAGTGCCACATCCTGGCTGAATGACCTTCACTGGCTATCGGTCATACTAATTCACCCTGAAATTCTTTTTGCACACCTATCAAGGATAAGATCACCCAAATTCATGATTCTTTCCCAGGTTCTGCTTCTAGTTGTAATATTGATTTTCCGGTTGTACCTCATCCTTGCACGGTGTTTAAACCAGCCTCACTTAGTGAAGTTTCTAAACTGATTTTATCATCCCCTAATAAGATCTGTGAACTTGATCCTATCCCTAAATTTGTACTAGATTCTTGTCTTCACACATTAATTGTTTCAATTACTAAGATAATAGATTCATGACTCAGCTCCGGAGTGTTCCGTTCTCGTTTTAAACATGCCCGTGTAAACACTCTTCTTAAGAAACCATCTTTACCAGCCATTGATCTAGAGAGTTATATACCTATTTCTAATATATCATTCATATCAAAAAGTATTTAAAAAGCCGTATTCTGTCGCTTGAACGTTCACTCAAACTGTAATCATCTGTCTAATATGTTTTCAGTCCGCTTACAAACATTTTCACTCTATAGAAACCACTCCACTGAAAGTTTATAATGGCATATCACTAGACATGGACCTAGGAAAGCTCACAGTACTAACATTTTTAGATTTATCTGCAGCTTTTATCACCATTAATTATTCTGTTCTTCTAGATTGCCTCTCTAATTTGTATGGCATATCAGACACAGTACTTACCTGGATCCGCTCATTCTTAATAAAGAGGTTTCAATCAGTAAAAATAAGAAAATGTTTTTCAAAGGCAATGTCTTTTTTGCGGTGTTCCCGAGGCTCTGTTCTTGGACCACTATTGTTTACTCTGTATACGACACCATTAAGCTGTCTTATTCACAGGCACACATTAGACCATCATTTATATGCAGACGACACCCAAGTGTACACATCTCTATCTACAGCAGACAATGATCTTTCCTTTGAACAACTCGGTGACTGTCTGAGTGATATCTCAGGCTGGATGACAAACAATAAACTTAGGCTCAATGCCAACAAAACATATTTCATCATAACAGGTACATCCAGACAACGCTGTAAACTTACTCATTTCTTACACGAACATCCTTAGTCATAACACCATCAGACAATCTTGGTGTTATATTTAAAAGCGATTTTAATTTCAGAAAACATATTTCTCTGATATTCCGCTCCTAGTTCTATCATATTCGTGACCATCGTCTTATTCGTCGCTATATTTCTCTTACAGTCGCCAATATAATTGCTACGGTACTTATTACAAGTAGAATGCGTGACCGTCACGCTCTTCTTTATAACAGTGCATCTAATGATCTTCTAAAACTTCAGTGTCTTCAGTACTGCTTAGCTACTGTTGTCACACGGTCTCCTGGGTTTTCATCCTGTCCTACTTCAGTACTGCTTAGCTACTGTTGCCACACGGTCTCCTGGGTTTTTCCATCCTGTCCTACTTCAGTACTGCTTAGCTACTGTTGTCACACGGTCTCCTGGGTTTTTCCATCCTGTCCTACTTCAGTACTGCTTAGCTACTGTTGTCACACGGTCTCCTGGGTTTTTCCATCCTGTCCTACTTCAGTACTGCTTAGCTACTGTTGTCACACGGTCTCCTGGGTTTTTCCATCCTGTCCTACTTCAGTACTGCTTAGCTACTGTTGTCACACGGTCTCCTGGGTTTTTCCATTCTGTCCTACTTTAGTACTGCTTAGCTACTGTTGTCACACGGTCTCCTGGGTTTTTCCATTCTGATCCTTTTCCCTTTGGGTTTAGTAACTGCTTAGCTACTGTTGTCACACGGTCTCCTGGGTTTTTCCATCCTGTCCTACTTCAGTACTGCTTAGCTACTGTTGTCACACGGTCTCCTGGGTTTTTCCATCCTGTCCTACTTCAGTACTGCTTAGCTACTGTTGTCACACGGTCTCCTGGGTTTTTCCATTCTGTCCCACTTCCGAACTCTCTTCACTGGCTCTGTGTTCAATATCGGATCATTTTGAAACTCAGCACTATTGCCTATCAAGCTCTTTCTTCTGGAGAACCTTCATATCTATGTTCCATGCTTTCCTTAGCACCCAATTCCAGATATCTCCGTTCATCTATTTGTCTCTTCTTGTCTGTTCTTAGGGTTAATACTCATGCTGAGACTCGTGCTTTTCAGTTGCTTTCCCTTGTATTTGGAATTCACTCCTTGAACCCGTCGAGGACATTAAATGGCATAGTTTCTTTCCGTCGCCATTTATTGATGTATCATTTGTTGATAAACTTTGCATTGTACCTAGACTATGATTTGCCCAAACCCTGAACAAGGTGTGCCACTGAGCTCGTTTCTTGTCGAGGATATTGGCGCATTAGAAGTTATGTAGTAATTATTAATTATTATTATTATGCTAACTGTCCATAAGTGTCTGTTTGGAAAGAGTAAAACAAAATAATGTTATAGAAAAGTGGACGTACTTTAAGGTCAACAATGGGCACATATACCCTGGAGGTTCCATTAATAATAATAATAATAATATGTGAAATTTATATAGCGCCCTATTCGGCTAGATAGCTGTTCTAAGGCTCTTTACAATATTATTATCCCTGAACTAGACCTGTTCCCACCCAGTACACATCTCAACTCCCAGGGGAGCATATACAAGACAAACTGCCATCATAGGCGCAAAGCGTTACTCAAACATAGAACCATCTCGTCTTGTCAGATACTCATATTTTATGACAGCATTGCAGCTCAAGGAGTTTCGTACCAGCGACCGTTCGGCTACGAGTCGTACGCTCTACCTAACTGCGCTATCAGGGCTCGACCCAAGAAAAAATACATTTGCTGAAAGATCCTTCACCGTTAGTGAACCTGAAGTGTGTAATGCATTATCGAACAATATTGGGAAATATTCCATCAACTGTAGTCTTCAAAAGAGGGTGAAAGACTTTCTAATGTTTTAATTTATGTAAATATTTCGCATGTATACGGATTGTGTAAGGCCTTTGATAGCTAGCTGGGTTAATACCACTACTACTACTACTACTACTACTACTACTCTTATTACTACTACTAATAATTATAATAATAATAATAATAATAATAATAATAAGAACAAGTAGAAATTAATAATAAATTTTCAAGCACCAATAAATGACCAATATATAATATACTGCTTTACCTTTTATCCATTACAGAGCTAGTTATTAATTACAGTGTAAAATATTTTTCACACTCTAATAATTAAGAAACGCAAAGATAAAATACTAAAGGATAGTATATGGATACACTGTTTTATTGAAAAAGTAACTATGGGATATATTGTTCAAGATATTTATCTCAATGAGTTATTCACTGGTCATACGAAAATAGAACATCCCTCACCCAGTTTGTTCTAAAGAAAACAAATTTTATCTTTATGCTGAAATGCGCAAACAAGAATATTTGAGGAAAAGGGATTACTTTGCTTAAAGTTTGAATGATAGTAATAAAATATGTGTTGCTTCTCCAAAAACACAAGCAACGATGACACATTTATAACTTATCTATTGCAAAACCAATGCTTCTTGTTTTCTTGAGTACGAATGCCAAAACAGTCGATAAGTAACTTCTCACCTTCTACCTTTTATTTCATCTTTCATCCTCAAAGCCATACGCGAGATGGAGTAACACAATAACACGGATAATGCTAGGAATCGTTTATGTTATACAAAATATAAGAAGCATCAAGTGTCCTGACGTTAGCTTTCTGTCGTTTGTCTGAATGTTTTCGTGTCGGTATATCTGCCCGTCTACTCCGGTCAATATGTTTGATTGTACTTCTTATATTCGTGAATTTATTCTCATGTTCTTTCCTCAATCTGACGTCAGCTCACTGTAAATTATTCTAGCTGTCTATCAATCTGTTTGTCTTTCATCCGAGTGTGATCTGATATAATTTTATGATGAATGTTATTTCAATATTTGAGTTCTGACTTGACCTTTAGTACCTACAACAATATCAAAAAATTATATATATATATATATATATATATATATATATATATATATATATATATATATATATATATATATATATATATTATATTATATATAAACTAAGTCACAATACGTGCTAAACATTAATCCAATTATCTATAAACTATGATCAACTATATTCATTAGAATCAGTAGTATGATTATTATCAGTTAATATAACTAAAATAGGGATTTTGTCGGCTGTTTTTGTAAATTAAAATGATTAATGATGGCAATTAAGATTCGAAAGTAAATACAAAAATTTCTTCATATCGTTAGATTTGCTAATTTAATTAAATGTTTCATACATCCCAAGAAATAACATTATATAAAACACAATTTTTTATATTAATTGTTTCTGATTTGACTTTCTTTACATGTGCTACTATGACAATTATTTGAAGCCTTAGAGTTGTATTTTGTTTCGAGATGGGCTAATTGTCAGGAAGATGACAACCGGCTACTAAGCTAAAAGTGTTATTATTTAATCACATCTAAACACGTTGATGGACATATCGGGTCTTTTTGTTCAACTTTCCGTCACAAAGGCTACATGTATGACGTCACAAAACTCTGCCTTCAGCAACAATGACATAGAAGTAGGTAAACTATATAACTTAACATATAATCCAATACGAATTCACTATAGCGAATGATTCTCATTACTATTCGCTCTTCTTGCGTGCATCAATAATTACTTATTGACCTAAACAATGATGATCAAAATGCCTGGAAATATTATTATTGGCTCATGTTATTATCCTATCCTTATTGCGTTCCATCTGTCAATCCAATCACTCATTCTCAAACAAATATTATTAACGACTTCTTTTGTACTGTTTACAGTAGTGACTCGCAGTAGTGACTCGCAGTAGTGACTCGCCAACCCCAAACTAAAAATAACAATAGTCATGAAATGCCAATAATGATAGTGATGTCCTATCCTAATTAAGCTTTTATTTCAGGTAAGTGACATCATTTCTAAGGTGTAATACACCTATCAGGCTAGTAATAATGTCAGTCTCGCCTGTCAGATCTGTACATCATCATCTGACATTACAGTCACTAAGATATATGTCGACTTCCCTCTTAAGTTTAAAACGAATTAATATTTACTAATAGAACCGCATTGCCGCCATATGCCAACTGGTTATTGCCATAATACTTTGATAGTTGTATGGCCGAAGAAGTATTCCCTAAAATATTGACATTATGGGATGCAAGATTTGTAATGACAGTGAAGTATTCCATTGATACAGGTGACACCTGCAATTCGCTATTACGATGATGTTTATTTAATTATAGCATGCATTTTCACTGAACAAATGACTCCATATTAAATAAATCCTATTATTATTATTATTATTATTATTATTAGTAGTAGTAGTGGTAGTAGTAGTAGTAGTATTAGTATTAGTAGTGGCAGTAGCAGAACTAGTGATAGTAGTCTTAGTAGTTGTTATTGTTGTAATAGCAGTTGCAGTAGTAGTAGTAGTAGTGATAGTAGCAGTAGTAGTTCTAATAACTTGATTATAATTATCACTCGCGTTCTTGTTGTTATAATCGCCAAGAAAAGTAGCATTTATTATGTTAATGATAACAATTAAACTACTGCCACCGCCATTACTGGCTGTAATTATAGCTGAATATTAGGTTTATGTTTTTAAGAAATAACCTTAATTCAAGACCCCTGTTTTCCTCCTTTATATAAGAGCCTTTTATCTAAGCCATTTTTAGGTGTAGTCATGTCTTCCTTAATAACGTGAATCCTATTATTTGCGTAGAATGAGATCGTTTGGAATGATGCAAGAAACAATGATTTTTCTGACAAATTAATATGCAAAGAACTATTGTAATCAGGTACTTGTTTGATTTACAATGAGGCATTTCAAGGAATATTAGTGTCAGAGTTACATATTTCGTTTTCTACAAACTTGTTCAATAAGAAGTTGTATTCTGCATAGCTTTATATAAATGGGATATTATTTCATTGCTAATGCTAACAGTACCAGTATTAGCAATAATGACCATAACATTATTAATAATATTTTTATTGTTACTATTACGATTTATAGCCAAATGTTTTTAAACAAAACATAATATTTGTAAAGACCAGGAAATAAATTCACAATTCCATGCAATTTATATTCATTATATTATAATATATATATATATATATATATATATATATATATATATATATATATATATATATATATATATATATATCATATTTTTCTCGCCCTTCAAATACATTACAGAGTGTTAATTCCTTATTATATAAATTACCTGTTTTTTAAGGCAATTTGTGTTCTTTATTCCATAACTTTGAGTTCAATATCATATTGGACATTTGACATGATCATAAGAATAAATAAGTTAAAGTGACAATTTTAGATTGTGGTCAAGATGAAACATAGAGTAATTAATGGTAAACGTTTTACACATCCATTTTTGTGTTTTAAACAATTTATATAATCCACATATATTGACTTTAAGTTGAAACACATTATCGCTGCTTTGGACCATTTTCACCATAAATGGCAAGGATATTTTGCTTAATGTCATACATGAATATTCATATTTTGATGATTATAGCAGGATGCATAGATGGATACCACACATTTTGATAAAACTGGTAAAGTTCATCACCTCACACAAAATCAGTAATAATACTTATGTTTGCTAATATGTATAATGCTTTCTTAGACAGCGAACATCCAAATAAAAAACAGTACGAGCATTCTCTTCTTCAGAGGCACACAATGTTATTCCCAACTAGAATTACCATATTGTCAATCTTATCTTTCACACAAAATCAGTAATAATACTTATGTTTGCTAATATGTATAATGCTTTCTTAGACAGCGAACATCCAAATAAAAAACAGTACGAGCATTCTCTTCTTCAGAGGCACACAATGTTATTCCCAACTAGAATTACCATATTGTCAATCTTATCTTTCAAATACATTGGGATCTGGCCCATAAATGTAGCTCATATTCGCATAAAGAATCAATACCACATAAATCTGTATATGTATTTTCACAACGTTTCTATTTTATTTTATTTTGTAGAAATGAATGATAGCCTGAATGAGACACGTCCCATTTCTTTGATACTTCAATGGGAGCATAAATGTTGTAGGAACTGTGAAATGAACCTGTTACATACATATTGTTCAAAGAACTCCTGAAATCTATTTTAGAGGCTAAGTAGCCAAGAGGAGGAATAAATAATATGCCACCAATGTACTAACATACTAAAGGAAGATTAATTAGAATTAATTGTTTATATTTGAATTCTTTATTTTAATAATGGTATATTTTAATCTGATCCGGTTAAGTAGGTAATTGGTTTTGCTAAACACTGGTTGATCATGGTGTATACGGATGACGTGGAAGAGATTTAAACTGAACTATGAACCTTTCTAGGCATAGATAATACTAAGATTCCACTTAATAATTTGTAGGCTAACAGCACAGTCTGACATTAATAACGCAATGAAATATAATGTTTTTCTACCTGTTATATTATTCCCTGTATATGTCCCATCCGATATATTCAATTATTTATTTAAATGTTGCTTATTTGTCAAATATCTTAATCTAGTGTTGAGTTTCGTAATAATATCAAACAAAATTAATTACGAACAATAATTACATCAATACTATAAAACATATTTCCCAGACATGACAATAACCTCTTGAAAATAATATATATATATAATATATATATATATATATATATATATATATATATATATATATATATATATATATATATATATATATATATATGTGCCAGAATCTACGCTTGCAAATATTAATTTTACCACCATATTAACAGAACAAATTCGTCCACAACTGCCTGTTTATGTTGACAGGAAATGACTTGATCTTACTTGTAGCTGATTATTGACACTTCATTGTTTACTTGTATTGATAGGAACACATCTGATAGAGTTTAATATTAAAAATACTAAACGCGTTTTGATTATGCTCCTTATAATCTACTTCAAAATAAATTGATATTATTGAGGAATCACAAAATCTAAATAAAAAAACTAAAATACTGATGTCATTTGATTATCTGTATTTATGATAATTAGTGAGTATTATTTAATCGTTGATAGCATTTAAAAATGCTAATTCTTATTTTTGCAGATATCACTGAGGGCTAATTATAGGTCTATAATTTCCTTTTACATAAGAATAATTGATTTGTAATGTGAAGTTTGAAATACATTGCAGGAGATATGGTTCTATCCCTTTATTTGTTGGGATCGAGTTGGATTTCAACCCAAATGTCTTACTCTTTGTTACGCAGCATCAAATGAAACATGTGATTATTAATTTATATCTCAGCTCACTAGTGTATTCGTGATTGTTGTTTTATCAATATCAACAGTAGGCATATGTGGCAAACCTTTGTTTAGTAAAGTAATTTCCTTTTCAGAAAGAATAGAACAAGAAAGATTAGCAATTATATTATTACAGATTTAATATTTTGCTTGTGGAATTAGGGAAGAATAATTGATTTCCGTTAAACATAATATAAGTAATGGGAATCTCGCTGGTGCCCAAGTCATCATAATAATAATAATTATTTTTATTGACTGACGTCAATACTATAAAACATATTTCCAAGAATAGAATCGAGGTCAGTGGCATATCTAGTACAGGAGTTTGGCACACTCATATTCCAGGTATACTGCATAGTTCATCAACAAACGATCAGATGGAGTGGAAATCTAAGAAGGATAAGCAAGTTTGAAAAGGTGAATTTTAAAACGGTGACGGAAAGAAACTATGCTATTTAATGGTTTAACATATCCCAAAGAGTAAATACAGTAACTGAAAAAGCACGAGTCCCAGTATGAGTTTTAACCCTGGGAACAGACAAGAAGTGAAAACCAGATGAACGGAGTTCTCTGGGCTTGGGTGCTAAAGTAAGCATGGTAATTATATATGAAGGTTTCCCAGAAGAAAGAGTTTGATAGGGAATGGTGCAGAGATCACGATTATGAATCAGCAGCGACATATCAGAGAAATATGTTTTCTGAAATTAAAATCGTTCTTGAATGTAATACTGGGGTTAGGTACAGTTTCTGATGGTGTGATGCCATGAATACGGATGTTCATAGGGAAAAAATGAGTAAGTTTGCTGCGTTGTATTGAGGTACCTATAATGATGAAATCTCTTTTGTTGGAATTGAGCCTAAGCCTATTGATTGTTATCCAGCCAGAGGTATCATTTTGACAGTCACACAGTTGTATAAGAGAAAGATCCATATCTGCTTTAGATAAAGATATGTACACTTGGGTGTAATCAGCATATAAATGAAGGTATACTCTGTGAATAAGAATGCTTAGTGGTGTAGTATACAGATAACATAGCCTTGGGGATGACTACAAAACAAAGCTAATGGCTTTGAAAAACAGTTTCTTATTTTTATTAATTGAAAACGGATTGAGGTCAGTGCTGTGCCTATATGCCATACCTATCAGAGAGGCAATTTAGAAGGACAGATTATTCAATGGTGTCAAAAGCACCAGATAAATGTATGTTAGAGCTCGGGCTTTGTTTGTTGTGTCCATGTTTAGTAATGTGTAGTTGTGAACTTTCAGTGGATTAGTTTTTGTAGGGTTGAATTGTTACAGAGGTGATTACAGTTTCAATGAACGTTCAAACGACTGGATAATATTTAAAACCATATTTTAGATATGCCAAACAGATTAGAAATAGGTCTGTAGCTATTTAGCTCATTGACTTGCAAATTGGGTTTCTTAAGAAGAGTGTTTATATGGGTATGTTTAAAATGAGAATGGGAAATCTCCAGTGCTTGGTTATACATTTATTATCTCACTAACTGGAACAATTATTGCGTGTAGTCAATATTTAGCACAAATACAGAAATATGATAAAGGTCACAGGACTTATTAGGTCATGATAAAATCAATTTATTAATTTCAGTACGTGAGGCTCGTTTAAACACCCTGCATGCGTTATGCACGACTGGAAATTCAATCTTACAACTAGAGGCAGATGCTTGGAAAGAAGCATGAATTTCGGTGATCTTATCCTTCAATCTCTGGAAACGAATTGCAGAGAAACAGAAGCCTTTCTATGGACAATCCTAGTGATACAATTCCAGAGTTGACGAGGATTGTCAGAGTTGTTGGAGTTCATGTTCCGATAAAAGTCAGAATTATATTTATTCACGAGTCTATTGCAGAAATGTCACTTTAGTATATCTAGACCTAAAAAGGTGCGCGCGTGATTTCCCCCATACGCGTTGTACTTATCGGCGACACACTTTGGCATTAATAATTTCAAGGAACATTCATGGTGCAGGTGGTATTATTTGCACGGATTTTGATCTGACAGGTGCGTATTTGTAATGTTCATCTAATTGTGATAAGTCAGCTTTAGGGCTGGTCATAAGTTCAGATTTACTACGCCATCATTAAATGCGATAATACCAATGCTGTCATTAAATGTCTATATGATTTATCACAGAGTGCGAGCTTCTATTATTTAAACTAGCATTAAAACAATTAATATATGTACCTTTTTAATGGCGTTATCTCTATATTTCGATTTAGATATCCTCTTTTGGGGAGGAGGAAATATCTGAAAGACGCCCCCCAATGACTATTATAAGGATCCGTGTTGATACAGTTGGCCACTTCCATTAGGATGTCTTTAATGTGTGTATTGTTACCGCAGCCGGAAAAGGCGAACTTGTCTTTCCCACTCCATGTCGTCCATTTCCGTGGTGGACGATGAGATGGAAATATCTCCTCTACTGGTGAAGATGGCGATGAAGATCTTCGTTTGAGTGCATGTGGTCGATTCTTGCACATCTTGCCATTCCGTGGTTTTTGCTGTTTCTCTTGTTAAAGTGGAAAGATCTAATGAAGAAACTAGAGCATACAAAAGTTCACTTATCTTCCACTGAAATTTAGTTTGCGGTGTTTCTCCTGAAATCTTTAGTTTTCTGGGAGGTGTTTGAGTTAACAACCGAATAGGATGGATGATGTGTTTTGTTCTACTTCTGTGAAGCAGCTGTAGGTATGTAACAGTCTGAGGCTAATGCATCGAATCAATTATTTCTTTGTACTGATGTCATAGTTTTGTGTGAATAGTGCGTTGTGTAGAATCATTCAGGTGATCTAATGTATTATTTTAGAAGATTTTCAACTAGGTCTTTGAACATAATACGACACTTTATATTCCTTATACCTGATGGCTAATATATATCCATAAGTGGTTGTGCTATTTCATTCCCTTTCGCAGCTGACAATTATTTTCTAAAATTAGAAAACTCTTCCCTGTTTTACTAACTGTTTTATCAAATTGAACTTTATACTATGACAACATGTAGAACGAGGAACCTCTTGACCACGTGATCAACAAATGACGAAATATAATTCCTAAGTCTTTCAGTAAGCTCATCCAATCCCGAGAATCTTACCGTTTCATACCGATAGGCATGTTCCACTATTCGAAAAAGTTGGCTGGTCATATTACAACTAGATAGAACAAACCTTACTTGGGGGGGGTGGAGGAAGGGGACATTAGCTTCTTTTAGAAAACTCACACCAGATGGCGTTGAATTATTACCTTTGTAATTTTCTTTAGTTGTTTTATCAGTTGATGTTTGTTGGTTTGGTTGTGTGTATTTTTTCCGTGTGTGTTAAGGGCAGTAGAAATCGGACTCGGGATACTGTAAGATGATGTGCCAGTAACATAATAACACTTTTAGATAATATGGAAACAAAACACTTCTTTGTTCTGTGAATAAATATACATATAATAAGCTCTATGTGAAAAGAACCTAAATCAAGCCTAATCATATTTTTAATTAATTCAGCATTGGAAAAATTGTAATGAGGGAGGAATAAATTACAGAGAGATAAGATCAGGTGATAGGAGATAACTATTGCGCCTAAAACAGAATTAGAAGTACTTTATCACCGTATCTCCATCTACTTATCTCATCAGGCTGAATAATGTACAGGTCCCTGGGACACCATAAACAGATACCAGCGCACGTCATCACTGAGCCACAACCAAAACCATATACTACACCTTCATTCGACGAACATTGGGAATTACAGTGAAGCTAATCTTAACTGATTTGCTCATTCAGCGATATGCTAATTCTGATGTTATCGGTTGAAGTCTAACCCAGTTGTACAATAACGCTCTCTTGTCCATGTTCTGGCTCTTATCGGTTCCTTTAAAGGGTCTGTTTCCAATGATCTAGTCACTTGGGTGTATTTGACGTGTTGGTGGGTTCATATTTCAGCTGTCTGAATGTGATAAACAGGTTCTAGCGGGAACTTAATGGTACTCCGTAGACCGTAGTAGCCTTGGCCTTTGGTCTTCTTGCGTGGCCAGATGTCAGGACAAGCGGAATGTTTGGACGAGCGGTATCTGAGTGAAGCCATCTTCCAGCATTTAGAACACTTTTTGAATTTCCAAAGCAATAAAGAGGCATTTACTAGCAACTCCAACCATCGACATAACATACACAACAAATAACGGTAAATATCATTATTTTCCTGTGCATATATAGATAAATTGCCCCAGAATTGAACTGTATTATCTTTCACTTGGTATTGGCTGTTATGTTCGCTCAGAGTGAGTGTAGTTGAGCCTGACTAACTAACTAATGATAGCACCCAGAGAGATAATGTCATTAGTTCTGAGGGAATACTTATTAGATTGTTGCTGAAGACCTTGTTAACGTTCGAGCCGAGTGGCATCCAGCAAAAGTTATTTCAAAACACAAAGGTTTATTATCTAAAGCATGATGGTGCGTCTAATTTGTTTTATAGTGTTTATTGAGCGTATCATGCTCCTAGTAATTTAGTCGAAGAAACGAAGCTAGCAAATGCTTTGTAATTGTTGAAAACTAATAATTATGCTAGGTTATATTCCTTGAACCTTTTAATGTTGTAAATTTAAATACAGCTGTCTTGATATAGCAAACACATGAACAAAAATGATTTGATTCATTTGTAGAACACATCACCATATCAGTCTCTTAGAGAATTGTCATCGACATTTCATACGTGACTTGGTTTGAGATTTTTTAAATTTGGGAAAATGACATTCCGTTTTGTTGTCTTTATGAACTTCATGTGAATTTTAAATGTTTAAAAGGCGTTCCTACAAAGCATTGATACCTTTGGCTGCTATAAAGTGATGATAAGTGAAAGTTGGTCATGCGATCACACTTGATCGTTTATTTATTTTCAGTTTTTCGCAATTGGAAGATAAATATCTCTAAAACAGAGCTAGTCATGCACAGAGAACATCTTTAAAGCCGGATGAAATGATTTATTTTGGGCAATCTTATATAGACTCTGTATATAATGTTTAGGAAATACAGGGATTAGTCTTAGAAGCTTATCTAATTTTAAAACATTATTCCTTCCGATATTTGACTTATCTCGTCTCTTGTATATACTCTTACTTTGCACCATATTTAAATCAGGTGTTGTACATCAATACATATTTATATCTTCTTCAATGTTATTCGAGTATCTTACTAAAATACGCAAGACTGTCAATTAGCACGGCCTTCTCTACCTTTTCTGTCGTAAACAAATATATGAAGCTTCAAATGACTTGAGATTGACTTTCTGTCCTTTGTCTGATTGGTTAATTGATTGCCCCAATTCTTCGGTGTCTATGTTTGACTAATTATCTATCTGCACGTTCTATGTTTTTGAACTCATTCCTACGTTGTTTCTTGAAGCTGACGCCAGTTTACCATGAAATCTGGTCGCTGTCTATCACCCAACCGTGTCTGATGGAACATTGAGATACATATTATGTCAAACATTAATACATCTCACAATATGTGAGTTATTGTTTTTGGGGGTATATCATAGAGGTAATTATTAATTGCAGCGTTATACTTTCAGTCAAATAATTAATTACGAAAATACAATAGAAAGTATAATATATGAATAATCTTTTACGGCCACTTTTGTGCACTTGGTAGGCTAAATGGGCCGAGCGACTTCAAAACGTGATGTAGCGAAGTGAAAGACGAAACGCCTTGAAGATATGTCCACGCCGAGATTCCAACACCGGTGGTAGTAATCTGTGGTCCAACACGCAACCGTTAGACTTATTTGGTGCTAATTGTCAGCAAGTTTACAATAGGGGACTAAGTTAAAATTGTTATTATCTAGTTACATTTAAAGATGAATTAATAAAACCTAAATTTACTAAAGCGAAAGATGCCTCGTTACGTTTCTCTTATTTATAAAGCACATGTGTCGGTAATTTCTGAGATCTTTAAACTGTCTTTCTTACATATCCTAGAAATATTATCCTTGGCTGACATTGTTATCCTATACTTATTACATGGCATCTGTCAATCACTCGTTCACCAAACACTATTACTCGCGAATTACTTTGTACTATTTATATAAATTAGTGACTCGATAACTTAAAACCAAAGAAAAAAAAAGAGTATCTCTAATGTTAGTGATGTCATATTCTATTTTAGGTTGTATTTCAGTTTATTGTCACCATTCTTAGGATAACAAGTTTGTATCAGGTAATTAGTAATGTCAGTTGCTTGGATCACAGCTGTGCATCATTTGACATTAATCGCAGTAAGATATTTGAAGAATTGGCCTCGAAGCTTTAAGACAAGTTATTATTTACTTCCTACAACCATTTTTTTTGCCATTTAGTAACGGGTAATTCATAATACATGCTTATATTTATATAGGTCAAGGTGTTATTCCCAAAGATATTGGCATTATTAGGTCAAACCCTTGTAATGATAATAAAATATTGCTGGAACACTGACACTGTTATTTTTACTTTCATTATTATTATTATTAGTAGTATTATTTTTTATTAATATTAGTATTATTATATTATTTGTATTATCGTTAATAATAATAATAATAATAATAATAATAATAATAATAATAATAATAATAATAATAATAATAATAATAATAATAATATAGTAGTAGTAATAGTAGTAGTAGTAGTATTCATAGTGAAGTAATCGTAGTTGTTGTTGTTGTAATAGCACTATAATTAGGAGTAGTATTACAGGAAATAATAGTAGTACTGATAGTAGCAGTAGTAGTAGTAGCTATAATAATAATAATATAAATAGGATTTCCAGTTCAACGTTCTACCAAATTGAGCAAAGCGCTATCCTTCGTGAAAGGAATGTTTCTCTATTTTGAATATTTTACTTCAATTAATGATTTATTTTTGTGAATGTAATAGCACTAGTTGATTAGTCCATTTTCAGCAATCCAATAATAGTTTTTCCAATACTAACCTTCATGGAAATATATGCAATATGGAATAAAGACGAACGTTCGAATAATAGTGTTAATAATATACGTTGCTATCTAACACTTACAATTATCATTATAAATATATTAATATTTTTGAAGAAAATAGTCATATACAGTAGAGAAGGGATTTAGTAGTCGAGGTAATATATGAACATAAACAAAAATTTCGTTTCACGTTTATCCAATGCACCCTATTCATTTATATTTCAACGTTGGGAATATTTACTTATTCGTATAATAAAGTGAGAGAAGTATCCGATGTTGTTAATTGTAGAATGAACCCCAAATATGGTGCGGTTACATCTTATATCTTCGGTTTAAATTAATTCTCACAGTAATAATAATAATAATTTATATTTAATTAAGCACGCTTACTAGTAAGAGCCATTCAAAGGGGGTGCACATTGGCAATCAAAATAATATATCTATGAAAATCCAATAAAATATTCCATTGATATATATTTTTTTATCAGTGTAAGCAACCTTGAATAGGTGAGTTTTTAAAAGAGATTAAAAAAGTTCAACCAAATTTCACCAAAAGCAACCCGTTCCATAATGTAGGAACCGAGACACTAAATCCACAGGCGCTATGTGGCTTGAGTAGTTGAGACACGGGTACCAGCAATGCCATCCCACTAGAGAATCTGAGAGTTTGGGATGACCTTCTGGTGGACACTAGTTCACCGAGGTATCCAGATGCCGTGTTACTGAAAGATTTGTAGGTTGTTAATAAAACCTTGAAATTGATACATCGTCCAACAGGTAATAGAAGTTAAAGTAAGGAAGATTTTATTTGATTATTAGTTGTTTCTTTCGCCATTTTAAATGTGAATAGGAATAATGTCTGTCAAACAGAGTACAAAAACCCCCCACCCTTTTCGGATGACAAAAACCCACCCTTTTCGGATGACATTTTGTCCACGGTATATGGCGGGTTCTACTACCTCTAGCGTCAATTTCATTTTAGGTGATTCTGTCCCAGTACAAACATACACACCACATCTGGCAATGCATTTCAGTAACAAGTTTATCTACCAGTTTGTTTTGGGGGAAAAACATACAAAAGGAGGATCCCATTCTGATTATTAATTGTAATCAAATCTGTTCAATTAATTCTTCTAACAGACGGTGTATCTATGATACTTCTCTCTTGTTAATAAAGCACATTCGTACACTTACTGGGACAGAATTTCTAGAACGAAATATGCTTGTTGTATGAACATTTAATGATAACATTACTATGAGTACTAATTTTTATGGTGTACACTTCTATCAATGGGAGCCTTCCCTAATTAGTCATGTTTTAGCTTGATGTCAAGACCTCTATCAGTGCTAATAATAAAAACGAATTCGCTGACCGGATAAAACAAGTTATAAATTATATTTTGGGGTCTATTCATTTCCATCAATTTTTCGGTTAATTGATATATTTCTATACAGTAAAAGTTTGTAATAAATTACCAGGATATAAAGAAATAGTAGCTATATCGAAGTGGTTAGCTGGTCAGACCAAACGTCCATTTACTTACATTGAGGGAGAAATAGGGATGTACTAAAATGCATACAACGAGAACTTGTTCGGTTCCAGCAGTATTATACCAATATAAATCGTCCTGGTTATAACGAAATAAGATGTTTGAAATTCAATTGTCAGCCAGTCCAACAACTGTTGTGATCAATGCAATCGTAAGTACAACAACAAATATGAAAGTGACGATCAAATTTAATTGCATTGTTTCGATGAAAGAAATACATTTTACTGTTAGATTGGCGTTCGAATAGATGGTGAGTAGATATTGACACATGTCACTTCAAAGGATATGTTTGCGTATGATCAACTGCGAAGTTGTTTAAATAGAGACAATTCTCTACCAGCAATCAAATATCGCAATGGCTAGCAAACGTAAACCAGTATCTATTGACATACATTTGCAAGCTGTTGACGAAGTTGACAAGAAAAGTTAAATCTAAGACTGAAATTGCTAAAGAAAATGGTGTTCGGTGTGGTAATAAAAGATGAAATGGAATGTTCATCATCCAATCAGAGACTAGGAACACATTTGCTCCGTGTCTTCCATTCGTGGCAAAACACCAGGCAATACACTTAATAAACAGGGTTATATTCACCAATTATCACTCATGCATCGGTAGCTAATATATACATGGCAGCTAGATTTGAAAACTGCGAAGTTCCACTATAACGAAATGAATTGCCATTCCCATTGAATTTCGCCATAACCAACTTAAGAGCTGAAGAACAGAAAATGTATATACTAAAGTTATTTTTAAAATAAGTGTATCTCTCAAACATATTTTAAACCATCCCAACTTCGCATACATAAAAGATGCTGTCATATTTCATTTATCTTTATATTCTCAAATGATATTAATATAAATAGTCAATCATTGAATCAAATCAATCAGACACACACGCGCTCGCACGCACGACAACATATATATATATATATATATATATATATATATATATATATATATATATATATATCACATTTTTATATAATCATGTCGTATTCAATGACGTGCATAATGTTATTTATGTAGAAAGAAATCATTGGGAATTCTATAACAAGCAATGATTTATTTGAGACTTCAATACTCAAAGGAATATCAGTGTTAGGTGTACATGTTTGGGTTTCTACAAAGTGGTCTAATCAGTAGGTAGTTTTATTCGTCAAAGCCTCATAGTGTATTATTATTTCAATGTTAATACCAACAGTGTCAGTGTTAGCAGTAATGATTATAAGTGTTCTGTTATTTTTTATTCTTGTAATACATAGTCCGTAGATTGAAAACTGGACACCATAATATTTGTACATATTAGTAATCTCTAGTTTGATGCTTATCGACATAGTTCATCTAAAGAGGATATGTCACGCTAAGGATCAGCCGGGGGGGGGGGGGTTGATAATGAAAGAATTGAATATCGAATAACATTTAAGGAAATTGACCAATCTGTTAGGTGACTTCATTTACCTTTACCTCGTGAAGATGATTTCTTGTTTCGGGATAACATAACAAATTTCTATCGCCAGGAACAATAACAGATATACGTGTGTCCTGTTAAGACATACCTTTATCAGCCGAAGGATACTTCATGACATTTCTGCTTTCTCATTTATGTTTCAACGAAACAGTAATCACTAAATGCTGATTGCGGCAATCTATTATATTATGTAAAGATACCTTCACATTATTAACATTGGCTGATGCTGGCATCGAACACGCTTTAGCTTTAATCTTTCAATAAATATACGATTGTTTATTACTTTTGAATTATATTCGAGGCGACATATTGGCATAATACTAACTATAATAATAAGCGCAAAAACATATCACAGGACAAAGAACACAAGTGATGTAATAGTGTTTATAACTTAGCGTTTTGTTTCTCTCAAGCCATTACTAATGTCAGTCGCCTTTCATTAAGCTGTTCTTCACATAACAGGAATGCCAATCAACATGAGATTATTAGCCCGAAATCGTTTATGTATATCGTTTATCATTGCACGGACACACGCAATATTGAGATTCCATCATGACCAATGTCGGATCTTTGTTAATTGAGTGTCCTTCTTTGGAATTATAATTCATGAAATGTATTTTGTGGACGAATGCTAATCCACATTTAAATTGTAACATTTCAGATGTTGGCCTTTATGGCGTCTCTAATAATTAATGACATCATGTTATTGAAAACAGATATTCTACAATTTGTTTTTCTCACTTTGTGACAGTTTTCTTCTTACTGAAATCTGGCCTTATATAATGTTAAAAAATAGATTTAGTGTGATACACCTTGTTAATGAAACGTAACCCGTTCCTTAATTTTGGAACATCATGCTATTGAAAAAAGGTAATTGCAGAATAGTTGCATATGAAGGTTGGATACACCATTGGCCGACCACCTAGTAGCAGAACGCGGATAGCGACCTTTTATTAAGCCTGCTTCATCACATTGTGATTACATTCGAGATTATCAGTTTACAGTAAGATTCACACAATATCTTTATTGGTATTCTGTATTTTCACACCTCAGACTCTAACAATAAGTTATTTCCTGGAATAATCAGATCTGATAAAATAGCACAAATATACTGAATATAATAAGTATAAAACACAATGCTTTAAAACATTTGTTACCGTGACAGACAATAGTTCGTTTAGAGTGGGACAGCTTGATGATGTATTGAAGTAAGTTATTATTTTTTAGCTTGCTAGTCTTTATGAAAATTAATATTTTGTTTAATTACTGCCATTAGATTAACTGATTTACTACACTACTACTACTACTACTACTACTACTACTACTGCTACTACTACTACTACTACTACTACTACTACTATTACTACTACTACTACTACTACTACTATTAATATGGTGTGGATACTGCTCCTACTACTCGTACCACTATAACTACTACTACCATAACTACTAATACTACTAGTACTACTACTAGTCCAACTACTGATAATAATAATAATAATAATAATAATAATAATGACGATGATGATGATGATGATGATGATGATGATGATGATGATGATGATGGTGGTGGTGATGATGATCATGATGATAATAATAATAATAATAATAATAATAATAATAATAATAATAATAATAATAATAATGATAAAAGATCTATCCATATTATATTAAGGAAAACGTATGCTAAAACCAATTATTAATTATTGAAGGATCTTATTAAAACAGTTACCTATGATCTTACCTTTATAAGTCGATTGACCATTAATGGTGAAATTAATTTTAAACTATTTACTTATCTAAATGAAACTGATATATAGCAACATAAAAATGATCCTGTGGTTAGATAATAATTATCTTTCAGGTATTAAGGTTAGATATAATCAGAGGTAAACAACAATATCAGGTTCTTGACGTAAACTCCAGCATTTTGGGCTAATTTAAAAATAGTATTAACTGAATATATCCGAACAATCACTCATTACTTGGAGGCTTGATTGCTGCAACTCTCTTCTTTATAACATTGCATCTAAGGATATTATAAAACTTTAGTGCGTTCAGAACTGCTTAGCCAGGGTTGTCACACGGTCTCCTCGGTTTTTCCATTCTGTCCCACTTCTGAAATCTCTTCACTGGCTCCCTGTTCAATCTCGCAACATTTTCAAACTCTGTACCATTGTCTATCAAACATTTTCTCCCGGAAAAACCTTCATATCTAGTTTACATGCTTTCTCTAGCACCCAAGCTCAGATAGCTCCGTTCATCTGGCTTTCACTTGTTGTCTGTTTTCAGGGTTAAAACTCATCCTGGGGCTCGTGCTTTTTCAGTTGGTGTCCCTACTCTTTGGAATTGACACTCTGAACATGTTACGTCATCAAATAGTATAGTTTCATAGTTCCGGACTATGAGTTTGCCCAATCCCTGTACTAGGTGCGCCACTGAGCTCGATGATTCTCTTGGAGAATATTGGTGATATAAAATGTTTGTAATCATTACTATTATTTTATATCCGAACAACAATTTTAATCTTAGGACACAAAACAAAGGTCTACGTTGTTTGTATTTGTGTTCACATTAAATTATAGTTTTTTTCGTATATGTAGTAGGCAATTTCCTTCTTTCCCCTTTTTATGACTTTAAGGGTATACATCCCGCAGTGACACGACATTAATTGTAACATTTCGGTATTATCATGAATGCCATGCTTCCATCAACTAGTAATAGCTCTCTGTATTAATGTCTGTCTTTATATACTTATATGACATCGACATATTTAGTGGGTTTATGATTGTGTACCAGTAAAGTGGCCGTCGGTATTCTCAGACATTAATACAGAGAGCTATTACTAGTTGATGGAAGCATGGCATTCATGATAATACCGAAATGTTACAATTAATGTCGTGTCACTGCGGGATGTATACCCTTAAAGTCATAAAAAGGGGAAAGAAGGAAATTGCCTACTGCAGTAGGCGATTTATGGAATTGAACATAATACACAGCCATTCGATTAGGCAATCGAGTTAACAAATCTTTTTCGAATTATTTGACAATATATAAAGTGAAGATAGTCCCCCTCTCGTCATCCTATTTTTAACTATCCATCAGCATCATGGATTTAGTCAGGTCCTTCTGAATGAGGATGCGAACTCTATCTCAATTACGCTCGTAACAATCTACTTCTACAAGCTGTTTCATATCAGTTTGCCGTTTCTCTAAAGGCTCAATTCATCTTTCATTAATTGCCTAGCACTCGATCGGGTTATGTTCTAACAATCAGTACACGAACAAGGCTTCGTGTAAATGATTACCAGAAAATTAAGATTATGATTACCATAGGTGGGAGAGATTGGCAAGGTAGTAGATACTAGCTATATACTCGATCATGGTTCTGACAGACGATTAGAATGAAACCATATACAATGGATTATATAGAAAAATTAAATGATAAATATATTCTTAATATTCGTATCTAAATAATAATTGTCATATACTATATCCACAACTATGAACGATTTTCAAATTATTATAAACAACATCAGGAATAATTAGCGTCTTAGTGTGTGTGTGTGTGTGTGTGTGTGTGTGTGCGTGTGCGTGTGCGTGTGTGTGTGTGAGTAATATATTGTACATCATACAAATTAATTATTTTTTCCCACGCATGTGTATATTTAATGAATTAAATATTTTAAATACACCGCACGGTTTTACGCATGGACATAATAGTATGCATTAGGTAAAGTATCATATATTGTATCTGCTTTGATCACTTTTGGCTATACCTTTGCTTATATTCTGTTATAAAAGGTTTATAAGTGAGTCTTCATATTTTTTCTCGTCATTCGTACGTTCAACCGTGGCCATTGAATTCATCCTATGATATTGATCATATAACAACACTGTGCTAGTTCACTAATAACATATTTTCTTTAGAGAGAGATGACTGTGGCTGTATGTCTCGGTATGATCTTTATGGAAGTTTAATAAATCTGTAACTCATTACTTTGAAGCTGGATCAAGCTCTTCACTTCAGATATATCTTGTATGCCATGGAACCAATTCAAATGAAGTGTACAAATATACCTTTTACCAGAATGCTACCAGACTTCATCTGTGATATTTCGGACCTTTAATGCTTCCCTTTTGAAGAACAGCCATTTTTATCCATGCATGGATGATGATGTGTCATTTTAGTTTTGCTTCACACCTTGTTTATGTTAAAGGTGTGTTGGTTTGTTTATCGTGAAAGTCAGAAAATTATATACTACTTTGTATTCTATAACTCACCAAATCAAACAACTTAATAATATGCTATGCTAATTATATCTATTTACAGTAGTAGCCTCGTTCGTCATCTGGTACTATTAATGTTACATCGATAATCAAGCCAGGTTGGTCTGGTATCAATGGCCTTTTATGCAGATATAATAATCAGTGATTGATCTACGACATCCCATAACACCACTTTTATCCAGGCTTTATGTTGAAATCTGACTGGTACCCGTGTGTGGGGGGCGATGTTTCCCGAGGAAGTCACCCGGAGACGTGTGTACCAGGCATGACAATTGCAGAGACTAACCCACTCGCTGACTCACCCATTGCACTATTGTTCGAATGAATGATGGATTGTCCAAGCGAAATATGCCACGGATGTGGAAATAGCTCACTTGTTTAGCGTAAATAATAAATACCGTAAAATCTCCTATATATGGTATCATTATATTACATATTATTGTATAACGCCTTTGAATGGCTCTTGCTAGTAAGGGCGCTTTATTAAATACACTGTATAATAATAATAATAATAATAATTATTATTATTATTATTATTATACGATAAAATAACTGCAGGGGTATGGTTTGGAGGCGTGGTCGAGTCTGTATCCATCTTCCCAGTATAGTCAACGACACCAAGACAGCCTCATTGAGACATGGGAGAGTATACCTCGAAATTAAAGTTACATCAACACAAACGTTTGTGTCTTCACAATTGAATAATGGCTATTAGCCGATTATCATACATCGTTGTATAAAGTATCACTGATGTTTTAGTGATAATCTAGGATAGTGGTAGCAAAGGGTTAAATACAATCTGGGACATCATCGGCTTGATTACACATCAATAAAGAAATAATCAATTTATGACAATTAACCTATATCTACATAAATCCATTCCATGGAGATTATGATACTGTCAGAAAGTATATGTTAATTCTAGGATAAAAAGTCATCTGTCTACTCTTAATAATAAATACAAATAACATAGTTAAATTCGGTGCTATAACAATAGCATAAGCAATTATAGTAGACTTGCTGCTATGCTAGTACTGCAACTACTACTACTACTACTAATACTACTACTACTACTACTACTACTGCTACTGCTACTACAACTTATAATTATTTGATTTTAAGTTTGAACCTAAAATATTGTCCATGAATTATTTTGCATAATACTATTTTACCACTTCTACAACAACTACTACTATTACTACTACTGATACGATACATAATTAAAAATAATTTAAATTAATATCAATCAAATAATAATAATAATAATAATAATAATTCTACAACGCAACAATAAAAAAATACCCAGTACAAAATATATGTGAAAAAATAAGTTGATCAATCATTGGCTGATTTAATCTAGATTAGGGTTGTCTTTTGTCAATTGCAGAAAGAAATATATATATATATATATATATATATATATATATATATATATATGTGTGTGTGTGTGTGTGTGTGTGTGTGTGTGTGTGTACTGAAGTTTTTTGCTTCAAATTAAGTTTATTATCAATTTATATTTATATATGCATGAATAGAATTGATAGAATGCAATAATAGAACATAAGAATGCCAATGTAATTTGACGGGATATTGTACCAGAAGCTGTCTTCCCACTGACCCCAACATATAATATGTACGGGTTTGAATATGTATGTGAAAAGAACGGTAAAAGAGGCCGGATGAACCTCGGTCACACCAAAGGAAGAGCGATAGGGTGATGGGATAATAACATAGGTTGTTTATACAGAAATATACGTCTTATAGACGAAGGTCAAGAAATGTAGCAGATTTGTCACGCAATTATGATTCTATTTGAGTTAATGATGTTTCGTTCATATACAGTTATTGTTCAGTTGCATTTGTTATAATAGGATTATTTAAATTTCTTATAACTAAGAACTTAGTTTTTATTGGATTTAAGGATACTCTATTTGTACAGTATCAATTTAATAATTTGGCTACCTATGCATTTGCTAATAACTTAGAATCAAATCAGATAAATACAGAGATGTGTCATCAGCAAAGGACAGGATATTTTCAAGTGTGAAATTTACAATATGGTTGAAGCATATTATATATAGTAACGGTTCCAAGATCAATCCCTAGTTTAGGTTTTGTTGTTCGGGGAGAATCCCCAGACTGTCGCTTATTCGGCACAGCCTCTATGTTGGAGTGGTTGAGAAACTTCCTCCCCCACCACTCACAGGGGAGCAGTACGGAAAGATGGAGCCGAAGTACCCTCAGGGTGGTCACTGCCAGAGTGTTTTACGCACTCAGGGGGTTTTTAACGTCCCCCCTTTATTTTAAATAATTCAGTGGAGACGGCAGCGCCATTTAACGTGGTCAGCCACCCACGATGTAGTGAGCCGAGAAATTAATCCCTGGAAAAGTTTCGACCTCTTGCGGGGTTCGAACCTGCGACCGTTGGCACCAAGTGCCGGGTGCTTAACCGCTAGGCCACCGGAGCTCACTATCAATCCCTGAGGAATACCACATTATATATATTGTACACTAGATTTGTTGTTCATGAAATCGACATGTTGTTTCCTGTTCAACAGACAAGTCGCATCCCTTTTCTTACATTTCCACTTATACCAAATAAATCGTTTCACAAGGAATTTGTGATTAATAACACGAAAATCGTTTGACCGATCATAAAACATAGATACAATATATTTACGTATATTAGAATGTTTATTTTTAGTACATTTGCACAAGCAGGTGCGAGAGAGGATGAATTGTAGAATGTTTCGCATGGAATCTCTTTTTGTGTTTATATAAGAGTTTTTGGCAATCCGAAAATGACATAAATTTATTATAAATGATTTTGTTTTCTAATATTTTAGAGAATGCAGATAATAAGCCTGTAATCGTTTTGTTGATCGGCATCGGAAGCTTAACAATTGGGAAAAAGTTATTTCATCAGGGATAATGCCAGTATTTAAATATCTGTTAATGATAAAGGTTAAGGGATGGATTATAATTGAAACTGTTTCCTTAATAAGTTTGGATAAGGGTTGATCAAAGAAACAGCTGATCTTAGGCTTTAGTGTTCTGACAAGGTCCATCAGATGTAAGTAGTCAATTTCTTCAATGAATATACTA
>JAODUP010000156.1:1465000-1542500 GCA_025642065.1 Paralvinella palmiformis
CGGGGATTGGTATTAAACACATTAATTTGATACTCATATTTAAATATAATAAACCCTATATATGTTATGTGAATGATGATTGGAGTTTTACGGCCACTTTTGTGCCCATGGTATGTTAAATGGGCCGTATGTGTTGTGGAAGATTACACTATATAATCTAGATATTACATGATTATCACATGAAATCAAATAAATCTATATATATGAATACGTTGTGAAGTTTAAAAGATAAGATCATGGCATACATGAAAGTACATATATATATATATATATATATATATATATATATATATATATATATATATATATATATATATATATTTATTTTTTTTCTTCATTTTCTTTTTTCTGGATGATTATATATTCAATTATATATATATATATATATATATATATATATATATATATATATATATATATATATATATATATATATAAAATCACCCAGAAAAATATAAATAAGTTAGTTTTATAACATATATTCAAAAAATATATACTATAATCTGCATCATATTAATATGGCAACCCAGTTATCAGAGAATATTCATTTTCCGTCTGATCCAACCATGTTTGATTACACTGACAAGATAATATCTGATTTTTGTTAGATGTAGTTTTAAGTTAATTATGACAAAAAGGGTAGTTTTAAGCAATTCCTATCTCTCTGACTAACAATAACTGTGATAAGGAAAAACTATTATTTGCTGTTTTTCTTTGATTAGTTAAGGCATTCGCTAACATGCAATGCTATAAGAAATTAATGCTGGAACACTAGACCCTAGAAATGACAAAATGGCCAGATAAAGCGATCATTTCACCTTTGCATTAGTCAAATATCCTTTATATGCAGCATCACTAACTGTGCTAATACTAATCCCACTGTTCCTTTCAATGTATGACACAGGGATATCGTATAATTGTACATGCATGTGAGTTAACAGTCTTATTCATCTAGAAATGTATAATCATTGTTATTAAACTTTACATCTCTCCTTACATAATCTCATATTATAAGTAGATTATTGTTTATTTACATATGTTACTTTCATCGGATCTAGACGATTAAGAACTATTATAGGAATGTAGTCAATCGTATTTTCTAATGGCATTGCATTGGCATGCATTTTCTAAAATCAAATGTTGTAGATTAGATAATATTTGAATGAATAAAATTAATTATTTAATCATGTCAATACAATTATAATTATAGTGGTAGAGCAATCAATTTGTAATATATTTCTTTGCCAATGCAGGATCGCAATATCAATTTGAATTACACTTACTGTCAATTACTGATACTTGCCGATCATATTATTAGAGTAAGATGTGGTGATACTAAAATGTCAGCTTTAATATATCTAATCTAGCTTATATATATATATATATATATATATATATATATATATATATATATATATATATATATAGCTACGTGTGAAATATTCTTGAATATATGACTTTAAATAAATATTAATAACATTACATGTTGCCAGTGTTGGGTAACAATGCGTTATAATGGATCGTAATCTCACCAAATTATTTTCCCGCAAATTAACATTTTGTAGACAATATTCCTAAAGTCGATAAATAAACCATATACCAGAAATAGTAGAATTTGGAAATAGGACGACTATGACACCTTCTGGAAATAGGAAATATATCACAATAATATGTGATATTTACTACTTTCATTTATTACATCGTGTATTGTTTTATCATTTCTATACTAAATAATACAGAAGAAATAAAAATACAAGTATTCGATTCTAGAAGAGAAAGTCAATGCATCTTACTTGAAGCTGGTTATTGATACTTTATCATTTACTTGCTTAATAATAAAACAAAGTTTGCATTAATTATACGCCTAGTCGTGCATTACATGCTAGTGTTACTGTAAAATAAAATAATAACATTTGAACGCGATTTAAATAAAAACTATCATAATTATACAACCAATCGTGTCAATTGATCATTACTTGGTCTAGTTGATGTTATTTATCAACATCATTTACCTTGAAGTTATTGATATAGAAAGAATTCACTGTGTGGTGTAGGTAATTAAAAGAAGAAACATTTATGGCAGTCAACTGTTCGTTATTTTATCAGAGGAAAGAGGCTTTTACCCACCCAGTTTATGCTGAAGAAAACATTTCCATGCTAAGTTCAATTTTTGGTTTCTCGAATAAAGAATATTTGGAAGAAAACAGTACCTTGTTTGTCTTCAAATATGACTGGAAGTCTTCTCAAGTTTGATGTATCCCATTAAATGTCGTCTAAACCCAAACAATGTGTCTTAGACCAATGGCGAGTGAATCGGTACGAATTATAATTTCTCAACTTACTGTCTTCTTACATCCTAGACTATCTTGGTAATAGCCCACAGCTGATGATAATCCAACTTGCCATAAACAATAACCAAATTAATATTCCTTGAAGAAATTAATAGTTTTTCGGATTCCTATCAATATAATAACTCATAGGTTTATTCGTTTAAAACAGATAAAACATACATATCACATTTTATCAAGTATATTTGCCATATATATCTCATATGGGATACTGGAAACCTTGAATACCACAATTGTCAATATTTATTTCAACATAAAAACAATAAATCAATCTAAAAATTATTGGCTAATGTGTATCTGTTAATTGTGGCTAGTTTGTCTTTATTTATGACGAACAACAACACCATCCTAAGTCTGTCAGTCATCTGAGCTATATCTAAACAAATGGCATGTTTGTATTAAAGGGCAGCTTACTTATGCAAAAGCGTACGGTCTGCTAATGAGTGAAAAGCCAATATCAAATCCAATTCAAAGAAGTCGATGAATCTGTTAGGTGCCTGTATTTACCTTTAACATGTGAAGACGATTTCTTGTTTTGCGATAATATTTAATATTTCTACCACCAGGACCAATGGTTTATATGTACGTGTGTCTTCCTAAGACATAATTGTACAAACCTAGGGTATTTCTTAGCTTTTTCTTTACTTCACACGATAATAACTAAATGTAGATTGCCGTAAGATATTTGGTATCTCAAAAAATCTTTGGTATTAATTTCCAAACAGTCTTTTGGTTTAGTCTTTTAGACACACGATCAATTATGACTTATGAACTATATTTAAGGTACCAATGTTGCATACACCTGACAATAACAGTAGCCATTATAACAAATGTAAAGACCAAAAACACTAGTGGGATTCTATGATCATGCTTTTTAAAATATACAGGTATATCTGTAGGAAAATAAACATACTACTATTCGAGCAGAGGAAGTGTTTCTATTCCACACAAAAATAGAGGAATGGGGAAAAGATTTTACAAAACTTACCAGAATGTAACTGTTCCACGTTTTACTCCTACCATGATAACAACCATTATTACTAGGTCAATGGATGAGTCAGTGATGCCTTTTTGTTTGAAACGAGCAAACATAACCTTCCGGTTTAACGATTTGGGTTTGATAAGGAAGGTATGAACAATTATCATCCTTTTCATAACCTTCCTTCCTTTCATCTCTAAACTTATTAAAACATTAGTAGCAAGGCACAAAGAAGGGTAAATGGAGAACAGTGACCTCAGTGACAGTTATTAGTCTTCTTAGTGTAGTTATTATACAGAAACTGTTCTCTTGAAAGTGCACAGTGACATTTCCGAGGCCATGGCTGCATTAATTATGCTTGATTTATCAGCAGCCTTTTTATGTAAACAAACATTGTATGCTATTGAATTGTTAGAATGTTCCTTTTTGGTATCAAGCAAAAGTCTTACTTCGCCGATGTAACTCAGAGTTTTTCAGTGGCAGATGGATGTAGGTCTTCATTTTGAATTACCGCAGGGATCTACTTTAAGACCAAATATTAATTATATGTATAGCAAATCAGTTGGTGAAATTATTAAACGGCATAATATTAAATATCATTGTTACGCCGGTATGTGACATTAAAATCGTATGCTAAATGTGATGTTATTTCATCTTCAACTGAAGGTATCAATATTTGGATGAACAACAACATGCCGAAATTGAACAAGACCGGATTCATTATCTTCTCATCCAACAGATATGTGAAGAAAACAGAAACTCTTCGCGTTCAAGTAGGATCTAGTTATATAAATTATTCAATGCCTATGAAAAATCTATGGCTTACATTAAATAATAATCTATAAATGGAGAAGCAGCTCGATGCAATGTATAAGTAAAACACATTGAACTTATTGGTAAGTACATAAACGATGAGATTTTAGTCCACGCCCATATCATTCCTTGACTGGACTATAGCAATGCATTGTTATTAAATATCCCACTCTGATTGACTCACCGCCTACACCGAGTGCATAACTGTGCTGCGAGTTCAGTGACATGCACGGACGGGCAAAAGGGAACATATAATATCAGTTTTGTTGGAGCTGCACTGGCTTCCTGTACGCTTCAGATCAATGTACAGTATCCTGTGTCATACATTCAGGGTAACAGGTGACATAGCACCACTGTTTCCCGTCGATCTAATCCAATCAGTGGAAATGCTCGGATCTGAGTTTTAATCACTTTTGACGGTGCCAAAAGGCCGTTCAGGAAAGCACAGACTGAAAATATTCAGAGCATCAACTCCCATGATGTGCAATTATTTAGCAAATCATATCAAACTTGCAGCTAGTAAAGACATATTTTGTAGGATTCTTAAAATCCACCTTTTAAATTAGCCTATTCGTAATATATGAACCAATGTGTTTATGTATTAAATGTGTTTATGCTGTATGAGCTGAGTACGTGTTTCAGTTTTGTTGTAAATGCTAAGTGCCTTAAAGAAATTCAATCGAATAAGACGCTATATCAAGTAATGCTGTTATTATATATTATGTAGTAACGTAACATTCTTGATCTCGTAGTTTATTGCTTATCTCAAACCATTACTAATATCCGGCGCCTTTAATAAAGCAATACTCGGTAATATTCGTATTAGCCGAACAAAATACGAATATCAATCCGAACTTTCTTATCTATAATAAACTGCCCACTGGATCAAGCAATACCTTAAATCAAATCTGACGATTTAGGGAGGTACAAACCAGCACTCGGTCATCATGACCACTTTTGAATCCTTCGTGAGTGAGAGTCCTTCTATTTGTATTCTTGGTATTTATGCAATTTCGCAACGAACGACGTTAGGTTATTGGAAATAGACATTTTATGATTTGTTACTGTCACTTTCTAACCGTTTTATAGAGTGCTGAATTGAGACGATATGTTTAACTCTGCAGCAACCTTACTACATATTGGTATTGAAAAACAACGATTGCAGAAGGATTAGAGTTAAAGACTAGAAACACCATTCGTTGACCAGGTAAAAAAACACCGTAGCAAATGTTTATTAAGACTGCTACATCACATCGCGATTGCATTTCGCCAGCATAGCACTTCTAAGTTTCACGGTAAGCCAACTCCTAGAAATAAATACATTGGCTATACTAAACATCGAACCTCATCTGGGAAGGCTGAAGCACGTTATCACTAAAATAAACACTCCCGCGTTGCACCCGTGTTTGTTTAGATGGCGCAGCTTGAATAAGGTAACAAAACAGAGTAGGTGTTTCTAGGAATAGAAATATGTTTCATTTAATGATTTCTGTACTACTACTATTATTAGTACTACTACTAATACCAAAGATAACAAAGGGGAAGATAGTACATCGGATTGTTTGGCGTGTAATATATATGCTCTGATGCCAGCTTGATGCAGACATGGTACGCGAGGTTGCCAACAAGTTTGATAGTTTCTATCAAACAGTGCAAAAACGAATAGAATATTGAAGACAGGTAATTACTGTGCAGTCTCTCATTCCCACAACATTACCAAACCTTGCCGAGGCCTATCAATTCCAAATTTACAAGGGCAAAAAAGAGGTAGGTAAAAAGGGGGCCAAAAAGTCTTTACGGGGAAAAGTGGAAAATACATAATAGTATATGTTATCGCCTACTGTCTAACAATAATTAATTCTTGAATTTCTATGTAAAATTCTGAAATCATTTCATATTAATACTGAAATACAATTAATGAATTATATCATGGATCAAAATTTGGCAAAAAATGTTGCTTAAGGACGATTTTTCAACTAAAATTTTATCTGGGGTTTTTTACGGGTTTAAAAAAACATGTTTTTTTTGGTAAACCCCCTCGGTTTGTTTTGAATGGAACTTTGGCTGAAGCGAAATGTGCTTAGGGCTTCGCTTGTCAAAGAGAAGTGACCATGGTAGAAGGCAGACTAACCAGGATAAATCCTTTGCTTTATCTATCCTGCATTTCAGTCCACAAACCTAAAAACTCCTTGCCAAATTTCCCTGTTACCATCAGTGAAAACACTCCATAGAAGTGTCACGAAACTAAACGATTTATCCCGATTTTAATAAAGCTCTGTTGGACACTTTCAAAAGAAATGTAATGACAGACCAGTCTAAATTGTGCTGTGTTGGTTTTCATCAACTTGCAATAAAAAAAACTCATTTAATTCTGAGCTTGATGAGGTGGAATATTTTGGAAAATGTTGAAACAATCTAAATACTCAGGTTATCGTAGTGTTGTGTTTATGTTAAGAGGCTTAGTATGTAAGTGGAAGCAACCAATTGGCTATTTTCCAACCAACAGTACAGCAAGTCCTAATTTGCTGAAAAATATTCTTTTGAAGTGTATACAAATTGCAAGTGAATGCAACGTTATTGTCAAGGGTATAGTAAATAATTACAAAACTAAGGGCACCTTGTTAATAAGCCATATTTTATGCAGAACAAATATTTTCTGTGATCTTCCATATTTATTGAATAATATACGCTACAATCTTAAACAGTCAGGTTTCATTTGACCAAAGCAAATCAGTGTTATCTATCAGGATGGTTCCCAGTTCAACTAAGAAAAACGTGGATTTGCCAGTGTTAAAACAACGCACGTTTTATACACCGAAATCAATACCAAAATTGGGTGCGACTTATACACGGGTGAGACTAAAAGGAAAGGTATATTTGGCATAATTTAGGGATCACAAAGACGTTTCATTACTATCGAAATATGTGAGCGTGTGTAATTGAACGGAACAGGAAATGAGGTCAATTAAAGAATGACCATAGAAGCCACATCAGAGGAAACCTAGTACAGCAAACACTATGTTAATGACTTCCAAAGGTGGTACATGGGATCCACTGATATGGACGTACTCACCTTTTCCCAAAAAACCAGTAGAAAAACGTCATACTATAAATGAGATATTATCTTACATAAATTACATACTTATATTTACCCAACGACCATGTCTGGAAATATAAAACGAAAGGGATGTGTACGTGACATAGAGTTTAAACTGAAAGGTTTGCAGTATGCTAACACTTGTAATAAAAACAGGCTAGCAAGCGACTGGTGAAAAGCCGCGCTTGGCTTAGTCGAAATGCCATCAACTAAGAAGGCATGTAGAGGGGGGAAGCCGTCATTTCCACAAAAAGAATGACAACTGAAAGACTGGTTATGAGGCCCAACGGGGTGATGGTATTACCTGTGGCACTATCAGAATAAAAGCGAAACAGGCGATCAACAATGAATTATTCTGTGCATCATCTCGTAGTTGTTGCCTAAATATTTTATCTTCACACCTTCTTGATCTTAGTGCATCTTATATGTGGGTTCAACTCCAGGTAATTTAGTGGTCCTAGAAATAGGTGCGTCTTATACGCAGGTGCTAATTATACTCGAGTATACACGGTAGTTATGCCACACAAATTCTTATTCGTTCTGTGGCAGCAGGTATATCAACCCATTTTAGCCTAGGTAGATCAGTTAGATCAGTTATTTAACACATTTAACAGTTTTCAGTTCACAAAGCCTGAGCCAGTGAGATTGCCCATCTCCGAGAATTCAAATAATTTTCAATTATTTGTTTCATACTTGTAAATTATATTTAAATTGACGAAAACAAACAATTTTATATCTGAGTTATGTGTTCAATCATCAAAACATTTCCACAGGTTTCTGCTGCATATGTTGCAATTGCATTATGAACCTTCTATTTAGGTTTATAATACCAGACCACTCATTTCCTATACTGTGGATGCCACGATTATTTTCTCTCCCGATTTATATAATGGACATCCTTGAATTATTCAGTTAGATTGTCCATTGGCTGCTTGTAGCCTTCAATTAGTAAATATCGACCATATACCGACTTTTCTTCAGAAAGGCCATTCGATTAGTTAAGTTAAAAAGTGTACCATGTTTTCGGTAAACTGGCGCTGCTAACTGTTGATATCACACAATGGCATGTGTAATTAGTCGATGCCCCGTCTTGTTATATATGGTATTTCCTAATACTACTTATACTGCTGTTACTACTATCACTTTCATTACTATTACTTCTACTACGACTGTTACTACTACTACTACTACTACTACTACTACTACTTCTACAGCAACAACAACCACTACTACTACTGCTACTATTACTACTACTAGTACTTTTACTAATTCTACTACAACTACTACTTCTACCACCACTACTACTACTATAATTTAATTTAATTTAATTACTACTACTACTACTACTACTACTACTATTACTACTAATATTATTACTACCAATAATAATACTCTAACTACTACTATCACATTTACTACTTTTACTTTTACTACTAATACTACTCTTATCACTATAATACTACTACTATAATTTAAATTTAAATAATTGCTTCACTACTACTAATACTATTACCACTACTAATTCTGCTTCTATTGCTGCTACTCTCGCCGCTTTTACTACCACATCTAATACAACTAATAGTAATATTAACAATACTAATGTTATTGCTACCATTACTACTACTGCTACTTCTTTTGCTATTTCTATTACTACAACTGCTACTACTACTACTAGTATTTATATTACTATTACTACCACTACTACTACTGCTACTACTACTACTACTACTACATCTACTACTCCTACTATTAGATCACCAACAAATAAAGGTACTACTACTGATAATAATAAAAAAAAATAATAATAATAATAATAATAATAATAATAATAATAATGTATTATAGATATATATTATCCAAGTCTTCCCATCAATCATTAAGTGATTGCTCTTTAAATTAAATATAGATATGCTTATTTTAGAAAATCGTTCACAATAATAGATATAATTTATTACATTTGCTATATATGTTTCTATATATGTTGCTTTTATATGTGGTTTCATTCGGATCAACTGTAATTAAATTAACTATGATAAAATATGTATCTAGCATGTATTACAATGTCACTCTAAACTACTTTTGGTAAACAAAAGCTTCATTTTCTAAGATTTGTATACTCAACGCCTGTCCTGATTGTTAGAAAATAACCCAATACGGTGATAAGCAATTAATGAAAGATAAATGGGGTCTATAGAGAAATAACAAGCTGATATTTAATAATCCATTGTAGTAGATTGATAAGAGGTTAATGGAGATGAAGTGCAATCCCGCCCAGCAGTAGGAAGAACCGAAATCGGTTATTCTGATGGATAATTAAAAACTGATGACGAGAAAGATTATCTTCACTTAATATATTGTCTAATAATTGAAAACGATTTGTTGACACGATGGCATAATCAAATGTTTGTGGTCTCTCTTACAAAATGATGATTTCAAATTCACGAATGGGCTGCTGCAGAAAACGTAAATATATTTACCTATTTTATCAATACCTTTGCTATAATATTATTCTTTACATATTTCGTACTTAAACGTATTTACAATTAGATAGGAAAAAAAATGAATTACAGAAAACGTTGTTCCTCAGAATTAGCATTGATATTATATTTTAAGGAAATTATCATTCCTCATAAGTTTGTTGAGTTTATTACCTAAAAGTACGAAACTGTGTATGAATCTTGACTTCTCTACCGATTAGATTATTACGCAAGAGATTGTTAACATTCAAGCGGGCTGGCCTCCAGTAAATTGTAGCGGATTCTTTGTATTTGTCGAAATCTCACAATTATGCTAAGACGTTTTTCTTGTTATGGGTATTGTGAACAGTAAACGATGAACTTAAAGCTAGCTAATGAACGAACAGGTGTGTCAGTAGGCGGAATAAATCTATTCTGATTTCACGAATGCAAGAAAAAAGAGGTTTTGATTCATTAGCGGAACACATCATTATATTAGTCTCTTAGAAAAATCTTCATCAATAATTCATACTTGATTTGGATTGAGGATTTTGAAATTTGGAGAAATGAGTCAGTTTAAATGGTGTTTTGAAGATTATATGAATATTTAAAATATTAAAAGCCGTTTGTATAAAAACATGGCTTTAAGTGTACATTGGTCGTATCAACAAAATCAAACCCGTATTTTTATTTATTTTTCACTTTTTCGCAATTAGAAAATAAACATCCATAAGACAGAGGCAATAATGCACTGATATCAATCTTGAAGCCAAGGCAGATAATATGATTTCTCTTAAACTTTTTTTTATATACTCTGTCGAGTTTATGAAATACATTGTTTAGACTTAAGAGCTTGTATTATTTTAAAAATAGAATTAATTCCAATATTTGTCTTATCCAAGGGACTTGTATATTGGGTTACTTTGCACGCTATTTAAATAAAATGTCTTACAACCACAGTTAGATTTACATAAATAAATATTTGTACCCTTCCCAGCGTCATGCTTGTCTCTTACTAAACTAGGTAATACTAACAATAAGTGCGGCGTTCTGCATATTTGTGTGCATTAAAAAAGTAATTATTAATAATTTAATAAGTCTAATAAGTAATAAACACTGAACGATAATATAAAGAACAATATATGGAAAACCATTTTCTTATAACCTTAGTCAGAGATATACGCATTAATCAAACTGTCAATAAACTATAATTAAATATATGTCTTTCGTATTATAATTTGCATAAAACAAATTTTAAGAAACTATTATATTTTTTTATTTTAAAAAGTAAACGTAAAAGTTTCAGACAAATATAAAATTATATATAACAGCTAACCTTTGATGCTTCCTATTTTCTAACTGTGATGATATGGCTTTCTTTACATTTGATAATATGTTGATTATTTGAAGCGTTAGATATATTTACTAAAAGTTAGGTTACTTATTTGGAGAGGAGCTAATTATCGGCAAGATATCAACCGTCCACTAAGATAAAGGTGTTGTTACATATTTACATCTGACGATGTTGATGGTTATATTGGTTCTTTTGTTAACCTTTACGTCACAAAGACTACAGCTTGTTGTGTGTGATGTAACACAACGTATATATATATATATATATATATATATATATATATATATATATATATATACATATATAGGACAGACTATAAACGAATATTCAGATATTAGTTTTAATACTATAAACTGCTATCTACCTGATATAATTATCAGCATAAATATAATAATTGATTGATAATTATTGGTAAATAGTTATATTCAATAGACAAGAGCATTAGTAGGTAGTCTATATTATATATGATCCTACTACGAAATTATGTATCAAATTGATTCTATGCACCACATTCATTTATAATTCGCCTGGTATTATCTACTTGACTGAGGTAACTGTAGTTAATCATATAGTTCAAAATGTGAGAGAAGTTCCTAATATTGTTAATTATATAAACTTACCCCGGCCCCCAAACCAAAATATAATAATAATGCTGTTAAATCATAGTGTGGATTCAGACAGACTAAAACAATATGTTCGATCTGTGCCTACTCTTATGTCTGCGCGAGAAATTAATTCATTATAATTGCTGGGACAGAATTTCAATAAGGACATATGGTAATTATATGAATACTTATTTTCAGCATTACTACGAGTTGTTATTTAATTTCGTAAACATCAATCTATGGGCCGCTTTCCTAGTTATCCGTCTTTTAGCTCTATGTCGAAGGTCTTACCAGCGCTAATGATGCAAATTAAATCGCTGACCCGTTAAATTATATATGAGATTATATATTATATGTTGATAGGTGCCTATTCATATTCATCAATCGTCGTGTTAGTCATAGCATTTGAATATCGCCAACCGAAATATCATAAGCTCAATACGGCCTGAAGCCCACGAGCCACCGAACTCGTGTATTGATCAAAGTTAAATTTTACACTAGAGCTGATCCACTCCCGCTAGAAATACCTTGATGAAGTAATTCTAGATTTATTTGTCACTGGAAATACCTTAAATATTACTTTACTGTCTGTTTGATCAAATTACTAGTAGGAGTAGGAACTATGTATTATCCCAGTATTGCGCAAAAGGTCAGCATTTACTTGCATTATGAATAGTATGAGTTTTTCAATATTAAAGTGATTGTAGCATTTTACGTAGATTGACTTGACAGTAGTGTCCCTGTAACCTCATCAGTAGTCAACCAGTCAGACATTGATCACTATCTTATGTGATCAAAGGTTAGACAAATTCACGATCAAATTCAAAAGAGTAATATATTAAATATGATATTTTAGTGCAAAGTGAAGAGGATGGTGATGATTATAATATCATTAAATACACATATAAAATCAGTGAAATAAGGAATTACAGGTTTTCTTTCTAATATTTGCTATCCTGGGCGAACGCGGTTATGACTAAGCATGGTTTTATAAATCCCAAGTCAAGTGATAGCTATCTAAAATTTAAGTGACATTTGTCCACACTAGTGAATGACCATTTTATATTTTAATAAAGTTTAGTCATGTAAATTGTACTAGACACGTGAAAGTAAAAAGTCTGAAACACAATTAGTTTTTTAATTGCGAAATTATTTCGTATTATTTGTTATCATTTAAAATGAGCTCAAGGTAAGAAATTCTGCTATTTATTCATGGATCTCTGCAAAAAAAATATTCAATTGCATTAATCAATTACCAGATAGTAGCCACTTATATTTTATATGATACTACGAGAATGTAACATATTATAAACCTCTTTTTTTGTGAGGCACATATCCTTTAACGGCAATACTTAATTGATAATGATTGGCTGATCCGAGCAATACTGATGATTTGCAATCACGAAGAAACCATTGGTTGTTTTATAATTATCTTATAACCCTCACGGTTATACACTCAACACAGAGGCGGCTGGAGACAATTATATTAGTTTATTTACAGATGCTCGACATCAAAGGCGATTCCTGAACGTTTATCCATTCCCTATTAGTAGATCTGATGTTCCGCCTTTGATCGTAAACATACGTATGGCGGCTGAGGCCTATTTTTGTTTAGAAGTCGATAATATATATATATATATATATATATATATATATATATATATATATATATATATAATTGATTAGATTCAATTAATTACCATTTACATATATATCACTTGAAAATACAAAATATATAGGTAAATTGAATAATACACATCTTTTATATATGCGAAGTTGGGAACGTTTTACATTCTCTTTCAGTGATACACTTATTAAAAAAAAAATTCAGTTAATACACTGTGAATAATTGCTCTTTAGCTTTTATTCTTTTATGCTTCTCTCCCTAGATGAATGATCAGAATATTTACACAAACGTTGGCAAAAACATCTAATTTTTATACATAACACTTACACAGCTGATTAGACTTTTAAATTTCAGTCCCATAATCTATAAATTTAAATCTGATCTTTGATTACATTCAGTGAAGTCAATAGTAAAATTTGCAAATAACCGATACGAAAAATCTGGAGTGCATACCAATCTTTTTACTTTTAAATCGAAAGCAATTGGCTAAAAATGCTACTAGTTGATATTAAAATACTATCACAGTAGATTATTCTCTGACATAGCAAGATAATAAATTTGAAATATTTCATAGTTGGTTTTAATTTAATTTTTAATTTTAATAATTCGTCCGAAATACATATATTACTTAACAATTTTAAAATTATATGTTATATTCAAATTCGTTGTAACATATAGTGTTCATATGACCTTCATACATTATTGGAAAGTGAAAGTGTGCCTGCTTCTGTTGCAGTTAATTGTTCGTCAATAGGAGCAAAATAATTACTATTCTTAACATTTATTTTTAATGTGAGATAGATACATATATTTGTGCCAGTAACGACATATTAAAAAACATTCTGTTCTTTGTGGAATTTTGATCAAGTTTAAATTGTGATATTCAACAGTGATCTATTCAAATGTGATAATTAAAGAAAAATAGCAGACGATAACTGTTGTCGTTACATTTGCTAGTAAATAGTTCTGACCTTACAATGATACAGAGGTTTTTCAAATATAAGCTTAATCAACTTTAGCCCACATCAAAGATGTGACATGTGATTATATTTTACCTTAAGGATATATATTAAACGCGAATTATTAGATGACCACCCAATTAGGAACACTTTTAGCTGCTACTGAGACGCTTAGAAACCAGCAGACTGCTTAACTACGATATATACAAAAGTATATTTTATAGAACTAGGTCAGGCCATATTGCATTGTGGCACATACAGCGCACTACGCTATTTAATTTTCATTCCAGTAAATATTTAAAAGTAGAAACATAAACATATTTTATTATCTCATAATGCGTTCATTGAAATACGAGCCTAAATAAATAGAACATTTTAAATTCTTGACCGATTCCAATACTCTAATAATAATAATAATAATAATAATGATGATGATAATAATAATAATAATAATAATAATTATTATTATTATTATTATTACTATTAGTAGTAGTAGTAGTAGCAGTAGCAGTAGTAGAAGTTGTTGTAGTAGTAGTAGTAAAGGTAGCAGTAGTAATAGTAAAAATAGTAGTAGTAGTAGTGATAGTAGTTATTGTTATGTTAGTACTAGTAGTAGTAGTAGTAGTATTACTAATAATAACGTTATCTGTTAATGATATGGCGCCGAAATACCTGTGTAAAAAGGTGTACATTAAAAGGTCATTCCGAAAACTCAGGTCATCCAGTCAGATACTATTACAGGTGCCTGTGTCTCGTCTGAATTCATATGGTGATTGTGCCTTTGGTGTTGCAGACCCCCCCCCCATCCCACACTTTCCGGAATAATTCGCTGGCAGATATTAGAAATGGGTCGTCTCGTCAAAATCGTAAACCCGTTCTAAAACACACTTGTTTAAATCTCTTAAATCTCTTATAGGGACATATTATTTGGGGGTATTATTATATTACATATTATTTGTACAGCGTCTTTGAATAGCTCCTGCTAGTAAGGTATTAGTAGTAATATTCGTAATAGTAAAAATAATCGCCGTATTCATCGCTATATTTCTCTTTCGGTACTGCCCAACAAACTATTGCTACAACATTCATTACTATTAAGCTTGATTACTGCAACTCTCTTCTTTATAACATCCAAACCTAAGACATTCTATGACTTCAGTGTTTTCAGAAATGCTTAGCTAGGGTTGTCACACGGTCTCCTCGGTTTTTCCATTCTGTCCCACTTCTGAAATCTCCTCCCTGGCTCCCTATTCAATCTCGCATCATTTCCAAACTCTGCACTATTGCCCATTAAAGTCGTCGTTTTTGGGAACCTTCGTATTTATTGTTCGCGCTTTCCTTATCACCGAAGTCCAGATAGCTCGGTTTCCAGGGTCGAAACTCATCCCGATACTCTCAGTATGCTTTCAGTTGGTGTACCTACTCTTTGGAATTGACTCCATGAACGCGTTAAGTTACCAAATAGGAGTAGTGGTAATAGTAGTAGTGGTGGTAGTAGTAGTAGTAGTAATTGTTGTAGTTGGAATAGTAATAGTAGTAGTACTAGAAGTAGTTGTAGTTGGAATAATAGTAAAAGTAGATAGTCGTAGTCTTGGTTAGTATAATCACCATGGAAAATAGTACTTGTGATATAAATGATAATATTTACAACTACTACTACTACCACAAACGGTAGTGTCTCTAATTGTAACATTTAAGATGATAGAATTGAGCTATGTATATCTGGTTTAGATTGTTAAGTAAATAATCATATATCATATCCTTCGTTTTCTTCTTTTATAACGAGTGTCGTTTTCTAAGCCATGTTTATGTGTGACCATGTCCTCCTTAATGGCATGCATCCTGTTATTTGTGTCGATGGAGATTATCTGGAATTGCACAATAAACGATAATTTGTTTGAGAGGTTAACACACTAAGCGCTATTCTAGTTAGTTGGGTATTGTATTCCCTATGAGACTTTTCAGGGAATATCAGTGTCACGGGTACATGTTTAGGTTTCTACAAAGTGGCTCTGATCAACAGAACGTTTTATTCGGTAACGACTTATAAAAACAGGTTAGTGCGTCAGTGTTAATACCAACAGTATAAGTATTAGCATTAACGACAATAACAGTGTTAAAGTTATTGCTATTCGTGTAATGTATTGCGTGAAGATTTAAAACTGGACACCATGATATTCGTAAATACCGGGAAATATATTAACGATTCCGTGCAATAAATATTCATCATGTTATTTAATTACAATATTTGTAGTCCTATTAGGGATGTCTTTTTTAAGACCTTTCTTATATATCACGGAGTGTTAATATAGCCACAAGTTACGGCTGTTTTGACTATTATCACACTATAAAGGCTGAAATGTCTAACTGTTGGTGTACATCTGGAAAATAACAACAGGTGCATAATGCATTCCTTAGATTTTTAGATACCAATTGTAATCGCAATAAAATGGTCTAGATGCCTTATTTATACTGACTTAAGCTCGAAAAGGAAAGAGAACTCCGTTTATTTATTTTTCTTTTGTTGTCTATTAAAACACATGCTGGGACTCGTGCTGTTTCAGTTGCTGTCCCTACCCTTTGGACCTCACTCCCTGAACATGTTACGTCATCAAATAGCATGGTTTCTTTCCGTCACCATTTGAAAACTCACCTTTTCAGACTTGCTTATCCTTCCTAGGTTTCCACTCTATCTGATCATTTGTCGATGAACTGTGCTTTGTACATGGACTATGCATTCGCCTAAACCCATGTACTAGGTGCGCCACTGATGAGCTCGATCCTTTTCGAGGATAATGGCGCAATGGAAGTTTTGTAAGTATTATTACTCGTTAAAAGGAAAAACATTTCATTGTGTTTATGTTTTATTAGTGAGGACATTCACCAATATGCAGCGCTGTCTCAAATTAATGCTGGAACTCAAGAAGAAATTAGTTAAAAAGATAATCCCATCTTTGTAGTTGAAAAGGTGACTTTTGTGTTTATTATCACACCTAAAGCAATAATGCTTCCCTTAATGCTTTAAGTGGATGACACTGGGACATTTTATAACGGGAGGTGTATGCTGGTTCACTGTCTTTTTCATTTAGAAGTGTACAATTATTGTTACGAAACTTTAGAAGTATACTTACAACATCTCAAAGTATCTCCAGACTGTTAAACTGAACGTACCCAGCTGACTTAGATATTTAGTAAGATTGTAGTCTATTATATTAGTTAATGACGCTATATAGCTAGCTTCTAATATCTTATTATGAATTATCTCTATCATACCTAAAATCATATCTTGAAATTCAACTATTAGTTCAATGAAGAAAACTATTTAATTACAAGTCACTGCAATTCTAATTGCATTGGCAGAGTAATAATGGTGTATTTTTATTCTTTGCCAACTCGGAACTGCAATTTCAATTTGAATTCCATTTAATGTCAATTGCTGATGCTTGCTGATGAAATCATCACAGTAAGATGTGGTAATAATTATATTTCTTGTTTAATACTAATACTACAGTTTCAATGTATGTCAGTGTGAAATAGTCTCGAAAATATGCGAATTTACGTAAATGGTACAAATGTATTAGAGTTTAACATAATTACATAGAATTATTTTCCGCAAAATATTATTTTACAAACATTGTATCTTTAGTGGACAACTAAAATATATACAAGAAATAACAGAAATAGGAAATGAGACAACTATAGAACATGCCGAAAATAGGACATATGTGCCATTATCATTTCGAATATGAGGAGAAAGTCAATTGATCTTACTTCTAGCTGTTTTTTTTTTGGGGGGGGACACTTTATTGCTTTTTCGCTTTTTCTCAGTTGATAGATTTTAATATTAAAATACTAATATTGTATTATTTAACTCATACTATTGTACAACATGATTGATTAACTACAAAATAAATTAATAATATTAACAGAGCTTTGAAGTCTTCCGAAAAAAGCAGAAGACCTTCAGTTTGTGCTGTTGTTTTAGAAAAAAAGTCCGCTTTCCCGATTTATTTTGAAAATGTTACGCTTTTTGAAGACTTGGCCTGTGGTCGCAGCGCTATCCGACGTAAAAACAGTGAATTAAAATATAGTGGAACGTAGCACCAGAGCTGGAGCACTCTCCTCCCCCTTGTGCCAGGGATATCAGATGAGGACCTTGATAGCAGGTTGCTATTGATCTACCCGAATTTGTGGAGGTGTTAGAGGATATGTGGTAGGGCGATCTAATTCAGTGGGAGGATTGCGCTGGTCATCTGATACTGCCGTACGACTAGGCCCTCTTGAACGCCTGTTCAGCCTATGTACCAATACTGATGACAAGTCCCCGGCATCTTTAGGTGCAGAAACTCTGTGCAACATGATTCACTGCGTTATCAATCTTGACCGGAAGTGCCACGAATTGCGGCCAATGCAGTATTTGATTGCTAGTGCCAAGCACACCACAGTCGCCTACAATACAGCAGCTGTGCGATGAGAACATGGTAGAGCTGCATAACTGTTTGTTTGAATAAAATATTATTTTCTGCAAAAGTCTTCTGTCGGGGGTTTTTTTTCGTTGGAAGGAAAACTTATTCTGTATTTAATTATTGCAATATTGGAAGGCCAAAAACTTGTCATTCTTTTCAAGCATGCAATCTTCTGCCATATTTTGGTAGTAAGTGGAAGATCTTCTGCACTTTATAAATACAACGGTTGGAGGGCTACAACAAATGTAAACAGATGTTGTGCCATCATTGCCTCAGTGTTAATTTAGTGATGTCATTTTGTACAAATTATGAAGAAAACTGGGTGTACATTAGGGTCACTAGAGATTTGCAAGCAAAATATCGAGACATTTGAGTACTGTCAAGATCAGCAGGTATAAATTCTATAGTTATTTACTTTGATACTTTTAGGCATAATATGTTACTTTAAATTAGGATATAATATATATATATCGGAAGAACACAAAACAAATAATGGCGACAAAATACTGATAACTGTAATACATATGTAATAGTTTCTTGTGACCTTTGTTGATATCCCTCATAATAATTCAGGATATATCAAAGATAAAATCAGAAACTATACGTAAAATAGTAATGTTTCTTGTAATTTATTTCCTATAATAAATTTGGATACATCAAATAAAATCAGAATTATATATAATTGAAAAAACATTGTACATACTTGAAGAGCTTTGTTGATATCCCTCATAATAATTCAGGATATATCAAAGATAAAATCAGAACTTACTGATAACTGTAATACATGTGTAATAGTTTCTTGTGACCTTTGTTGATATCCCTCATAATAATTCAGGATATATCAAAGATAAAATCAGAACTTACTGATAACTGTAATACATATGTAATAGTTTCTTGTGACCTTTGTTGATATCCCTCATAATAATTCAGGATATATCAAAGATAAAATCAGAACTTACTGATAACTGTAATACATATGTAATAACTTATTAAAGATCTTAGTTGGTCATATTGACTAGATTAATAAGAAGATTATTTACGAGTGAATTGACGATTGTTTTCTTACGCGACTACTTTGATCTTTATTGCGATAATTTTAGAAATGGAAAAATTAAGAGACTAGACATTCTACGAACATTATTTATGAAACAACTGTCATTATCATAACAGGAAATTTCTCGCCCCATTAGTGCCGAAGAAAGACTTTTCATTTAAACCGCTGAAATTCACTTTCTGTTCGGTCGGAAAAAAGGGGCATTTTCAGGACTTTATTTATTACCAATGCATGGTAATCTAGACGGAAGTGTATCCATAATGTTCATATAAGGCGGAAAGGGTGTATCTTAGACGAATGACAAATGAATCAAAATGAGAAATCACTTCTCAAATAATTTTCTTGCTGCGTCCTACCTTCTCTTTGTAATGCCTCAAATCTCACGATAATCCAACTGGTTATAAACCATAAAGAAATTTGTTTGCCTTAGTAAGATATAAATAAAATATATCCAAAAACAGTATTTGCTAATGTCTATCTGTTAATTGTGGGAAATGTATTTTTATTTATGTCTGATAAAAGCATCTTCTGTCAGTCATTTCGGTCGTCAGATACATCCTAGTAAATAGTACGAAGTTACGTCAATGATCCGCGAGAGGATGGTTTGCTAATTAGCGAAAAGTAAACATTGAATCATATTTAAGGAAGTTGATGAACCTGTTAGGTATCTGCACTTAACTTTTATTTTATTTATTTCTTCATATAAAACCCCATAAATGAGGAAATATAAAATTAATGTCAATATATGATACGCAATGATAAGATTCTTATAAATAGATCTGTCTTTAGATAAACAGAATATATATATATAATATTATATATATATATATATATATATATATATATAAATATATATATATATATAAAATCATATATGGTGCCCCCATGGCCTAACTGGTCAGAAGAAGGGTGTTTCATCTTTCACTTCGCCTCATTACATTTGGAGATCACTCGGCCTATTTAGCATAAAAGTTGCCATACAACAACAACCTTTATATATACTACTATATTAAATGAAGATTATATAAGGAAGACAATCTATACGTAACACTTAATAACCCCGTAACTGCATACTAGATATATAAGTACTAAACTGATTTGACTTGAAGCTGATCTAGATAATACTCATATGAGTATGGCTGACCACCTGGCGTATGTTCAGTTATACACGTACTTGGCCGGTGACGTTTTCTAAGCGCTATTGTGAGTGCTGATAATGACGACTTTATCCCGCGCACAGGATTTCTCGTTTCGTGATGATATCAGAAATGTCTTCCATCAGGAACAATAACATTGATGTACGCTTGTCTCGTTAAGACAGAGGGATACTTCCCAACTTTTCTCTTTTCTAATTTTATGTTTACACGACAGAGTGATCACTAAATGCTAATTGTAGTAAAGCATTTTATTACCATACAATTGCTAGGGATTATTATCATTGGCTATTTCTGGCATCCTACGCCCTGTAGATTAAGTCTGCCAGTCGCTGGTCGACATAGCAACATAAAACTGATCATAACAATAGGGACAATAAGAACCGCAATCACCATGAAACCTAGCAACGTAATCAACAACAACATCAGGTTTATTATTTAGTTTTAGCTCATGCTAATGTCAGTCGTCAAACATTAACCTTTGCCTCAACTAACATGAAAGGTACCAAAAACCTAATAGAATTCGCCTTGAAAGTATCAACCTGTTTTTGTTCTCTGGGGTTATCTATAACAAAACATTGTCGGACCACAACCCGAATTTTGATCTTTATTCCAACTCACAATTAATTACGTCACCGTTTCCTTCTTGCTGAAATGGGCATATTTTGTTAATCGTAATACATAAATCTAGCGTTTTCACTTTCTTAGTGGCATTTAATACCTTGTGTAACTCTGTAGCAACACGAATGCGCATTATTATTGAAAGCAACGATTAAAGAAGAAAAATTCGTTTAATGGATGGACCCACAAGATCACGGATACCGGCCATTTATTAAGACTGCTACACCACACCGTGATTGCATTCGAGATTAACATTTGGCAGTTTAAAGTATGATTCAGATAATATCACTATTTTTAGTCTACGATGCTCACAGCTGAACATCTCTGAATTTAACTATACGTTATTTCACAGATGAGCCTGGAAATCTGATAATACATCATAAATACACCGGATACACTACTTATGAAGTACAGTGTATTAATAACTGAGCTACTGTGGGGGGGGATCAGTTGTTTGTATTTGGTGGGGCAGCTTGAAACAAGGTAATGGAGCCAATTATTTTTTGAGTTGACTAGTTCATATGAAAATATTTGTTTTAATTAGTAGCATAGGAGGAACTGAATTACTACTACTACTACTACTACTACTACTACTACTTTTACTACTACTAGTGGTATATGGCTACTACTATTATTACTCCTACTACTATTTCTACAACAATAACAACTAATATTAATAATAATATTACTACTTCTACTACTACTACTACTATTTGTACATCTAATATTACTGCGATTACTTCTTCTACTAAACTTTCAACTACTTTTACTACCACTACTAGTACTACGTATTACTGCAAATATTAGTATTAATAGCTACAGAAATAATAACAAGAAAACATGTAATAATAGCAAGATATAACCGTATTATAATAATGAGAGGCCATTCTCAACAAATTAGCAATTAAAAGAATATTTTTGAAATGTTTTACATTCGAATATCTGAGATTTACAGAATGCCATCAATACTGCATTCTATTCCTGTTTCCGACATTTATGTTCTAGAATATATATATATATATATATATATATATATATATATATATATATATATATATCATGTATATTTAGTAAAGAGCCCTTACTAGCCAGAACCATTCAAATGCGTTGTACAACTAATATAAAATATAATAATATCCACAAATAATATATCTGTAAAAACCCGTTAAGTGATTTAAAAGATAATTATTATTTATCTGTGAAAGCGACCTTGAACAGATGCGCTTTAAAAGATTTTCAAGAAGCGACGCATTTCCAATATCTGCCGACAAACAATTCCACAAAGTAGAGTCTGTAACGCTAAACGTGCAATCACCATATGACTTGAGCCGAGACAATGGCACCTGCAATAGTTTCTCCTTGGATGATATGAGTTTTCGGGATAACTTACTAATGGACAGCGGTTCACACAGGTATTCTGGTACCATATCATTAATAGATTTATAAGTTATTAATACAATCTTGAAATGGATACGCTGTCTAACAGGTAGCCAGTGTAGAATTTGAAGAATTGGGGTGAAATGATCACATTTTTAAGTATTTGTCACTATGCGAGATGCATTATTCTGAATTCGCTGAAGGCGATTAATGTTATAATCAGATATGTCATATAACAGGGAGTTACAATAGTCTATACGAGATGTAACAAAGGCATGGACTACAGTTACAATGCTTCTTATGTCAGAAATGATTATAAACAGTGGAAGTTCTTAAGATGGTAGTAGGCAGTTCGGCATACTGATGTACATGTTCATGCATGTTAATACATTGGTCAAAGGTAATTCCTAGACTTTTTCTGATCCATTAGGGGTAATCGAAAGTGCACCCATCTGTAATGCTGATATAATTGATATTTAACCCCATATCGCTGCGCAATGATCCCAAGAGGACGGGTATATATTGTGAAAATCGGAGGACCAAGATCTGAACCCTGTGGTACACCAGATAACAAAAACTGAATGTCAGATAAAATACCATGAACAGACATTCTCTGGGAGTGTTGTTCCAGATAGGATCTAAACCATTCAAGTACTTTACCTGACAGACCAAACATGTCTTTTAACCTAGAGAAAAGTACACTATGGTCAATTTGATCAAATGCAGCAGACAGGACCAGAAGAATAAGAATTATGAATGAATATATTCAGGAATACAATACAATGATTTTGTTAAGTATAATCCATCAAATTATCATGTGTAGGCCCAGGCGATATAACTGAGTGTGAAGAGTGTTATATGGCCCATGCTTACAACAAATATATAATACTACATATATACATACGTACACGCACACATATATATCTGTATACATAAATAGACACATTTATACTATATATACAGATACACACTTATACACATACATACACACATTTATACTTATATACAACAGGTACAGGTGTGTGCTCAGTGTGCCATGGAACACTGTGATATATCTATATTTGCATAAAAGAAACCTCATGCTTAATACATATGCATACATATGCATACACCTATACACACACATTTACATATATACATATACATACACACATACATATGCATATACATATATACACATACATCTCCTCACCATGATATGACACATCAGACGTACATATTCCACTTTTTACAACTATTATTAATTCTTTTACGTACACATTTTTGGATTGCTCATGAGTTTGGTTACATAAAATGAAGATAAACCAGTCTTTCACACTAGCAATAAATATGTTTTCCTCTACGTCCTATTAAATGCACCAACAATTAATATTTATATCGTGTCGCAAATCATTTAGTGATATATACAGCTGTGTATCATCAATATACAAGTGATATTTAACCCCATATCGCCGCCCAAAGGACCGAGAACTGAACCATTTGGTACAACAGATAATACAAAATGAGCATTGGATGAAATACCATGAACAGACATTCTCTGGGAGCGTTGTTCCAGATAGAATCAAAGCCATTCAAGTACTTTATCTGACGGACCAAATATGGTTTTTTTTACCTGGAGAAAAATACATTATGGTCAACTGTATCAAATGCAGCCTACAGGTCCAGAAGAAAACGTATTATTCGCTTATCTTGATCAATTGACATCGTAATATAATTTTTCACCCGAACCCAGGTTTATTTATATATATATATATATATATATATATATATATATATATATATATATATATATATATATATATATATATATATATATATCTGTGTGTAGATTTATATATCACTAGTATCCGTATTTAATATTTAATTATTGAAGTGCAAATATTTGTACCGCATTTAATAATCTACACAGTCCGTAGAAGTATTTAATTTTCACCGAGGATATTGATATTTGTTCCTTTTTACAATGTGATCGATTTATTCTCAAAATATATATATATTTTTAATTATTAATCAAGTTAATGTTCATACTGTGCAATCATAGTATGAAATAGAGTATTATTTATAAATATCATACAGTTTAACATATAATAATAGCTCATTTCAGAAGACAATTTTGTTGCCTTGAATAGTAAATATGAATTATCTGTAGTTAGATTCCTGACAGCAAAGGCAAATAGATCAAGTGTGTTATGCTATTGTAGAGATATGCATTTACATGTCGCCATGTCGATATTCAATTAATGGTGACATATAATTCTAAACTATTTACTGATCTAAATGATGATGATAACAACCGTTATAAATTAAAAAGATATATAGTATCTTTTAGCTATCATGTATTAATTCTAGAATCAGTCGTAGACAACTATATCAGTTTCTGGATGTGAACTTCATTATTGTACCCCAACATAGGACGTATTGACCAAATCCGAATCTAATTAGTATGTTTCTTACCCTTAATTTGACCGAAGCTATCCAAACAGCATTTATAATATTGAGCAACAAAAGTAAAGTCTACGCTGTCATTATAGGTGGTCACGTTCAATAATAGTTGGTTAGCAGAGGTTTGGTTTTGTTGTTCGGGGAGAATCCCCACACTGTCGCTTAATCAGCACAGCCTCTATGTTGGAGTGGTTGAGAAACCTCCTCCCCCACCACTCACAGGGGAGCAGTACGGAAAGATGGAGTCGAAATACCCTGAGGGTGGTCACTGCCAGATTGTTTTATGTCATCAGGGTTTTTTAACGTCCCCCGTTATTTTAAATAATTCAGTGGCGACGGCAGCGCCATTTAACGTGGTCAGCCACCCACGATGTAGTGAGCCGAGAAATTAATCCCTGAAAAAGTTTCGACCTCTTACGGGGTTCGAACCTGCGACCGTTGGCACCAAGTGGCCACCGGAGCTCACTAATTAGCAGGGGGACTCACAGTGGTCTTTATATACCTATCGGACACGGTATTATTTGGAGTGTTTAGTATTCTGTAGCAGTAAAGTAACCGTCCTTAGAAGTAAAAGTATTACTTTTCTCAGACAAAATATAAGGTGATGAAAATCTTCCTCCTCAAAAGATCTTAATAAGTCAGTCACCAGAATGACGAGTTGTCTTACGTTGATCTGCCTAAGATGACTCACGTTATCCACGTTAAGTTGTTACAAATCTGATCGTCATTTCTCTATAGGCATGTTTCATTCTTCATTAATTGCCCATCACCCCTTTCGGTTATTCTCCGACATTCAGAATATGAACTGAACTTTGTGTACAAGAATAGTAGAAAATGGAGATTATGATAAGCATAAGTCGGAGACCTTGACATTGTAGTACATACTAAATAATATTGTTTATTCGATTAGAACGAAACCACAAACAACAGATTATATAGAAACATTAAATGATAACTGTATTCTTAAAATTCGTCACTGTATTATTGACGACATAAATTATATCTATAACTGTGAACGATTTAACATTACTATAAAAAGACAAAACCAACAAGTGATTGTATCTTAGTGTATATATGTCTGCGTGTGTGCATATATATATATATATATATATATATATTTGTGTGTATATTGTGTGTTGTGTGTGTGTGTGTGTGTGTGTGTGTGTGTGTGTGTGTGTGTGTGCTTGTGTGTTTAGAGCAATTGTTTATTTTAAATTCAGGAACTTAGCTGCTACTCCTTTTCTCAGATGCCCATTATTATGTCATATTAAAAGTATGTCTTATGTTAGGTAATAATTCTGAAACAGAATATGATTTTTAAATGAAGAACTTACTACTACTACTACTACTACTATTACCTGGGATTTGCACTATTTTCTATTATTGTAGTTCTTGTATAACTCGAAGAAATAATATCACTCCTGTCTTCTATATGACTGACTTAAAACAGTGACCATTTTAGTGAAATATGACCGATTTATTAAAACATATATATCATATATTGATCTGTTGCATAATTCCCGTGTTATTATTATTATTATTATTATTATTATTATTATTATTATTATTATTGTTGTTATAGTATTACGTGTTATCTGTTCCAAGGTTAAAACTCATACTAGCACTCGTGCGTTTTCAGTTGTTGTAGCTACCCTTTGGAATTTACTCTCTGAACATGTTAAGTCATCAAATAGTATAGTTTCTTGCCGTCCTCACTTAAAAACTCACCTTTTCAGAGTTTCCTTGTCATCTGATCATTGTTGATGAACTTTGCATCATACCCGGACTTTGAGTTTGCCCAACTTTGGCACTAGGTGCGCCACTGAGCTTGATATTTGAGACATGTATAATATATCACCAATCCCTAAGCCGTCGTGGTGTCTGGGAGTAAAACGCCCAAGTCATATCACATTAGTTGTGAGAATGTTTAAGTTAATTGCCTAAACAACCCATTTAAAGTTATTTTTCAGATGGTGTATCTTTCTTCAATGCAGTACTATACAATTTTATACCCCAGCTGCCACTTTCTTCAAAAATCGGATTGTCCAACGGGCAAACAGTAAATTTATATAAAACCACAATTTTATTATCTCGATTTGTTACATATGATAGTCTGTTAGGTATTTAAAGCATTACATATTTGTTTCTTAAATGTTTTTATTTGGAGATAAGCTAATTGTCTGCAAGAGACAACCGTTGAACCGGCAACTACGGTGGAAGTGCTATCATCTAGTCACATCTATAGAAGTTGATGGATATATATCTCTGTTCACTTTTACTTCACAAAGATTATATTTTGTTGTGTGATGTTACAAATGTTTATATCAGCAGCAGTGACATAGAAGTAGCTATACTACTACCTTAAGAAGTAATAATACATGAATTTGATAAAGCGAAAGATGCATCATTATCTTTCAGTCTTCCGGAATTTGTACACAAAACACATTCATCGGGAATTGTTGAGTATCCTAAACTATGATACTCAGAAATCGTGGAACTATTATCGTTGAATGATGCTGTCATTCTATACTAATTATGTTATATCTGTCAATCAATCACTGACAAAACCTGAATACTCGCGATTTCTTTTGTACCAAATACAGTGAATCGATAACTGAAAACCAACAATAACAATAACAATAACTACAATAAGCTATTAGAGGACAAATAATGCTAGTGACGTCCTTTTCTATTTAACGCCTTCTTTCAGCTTACTGTCACCATTACTAATATGGAAGATACCATAAGGTAATCAGTAATGTCATTCACTCAGGTCAGAGCTCTATTTCATCTGACAGTAACGGCAATGAGATAATTTTCGATTCTTTTCGAAGGTTTAAAACGTATTATTATTATTTACCCCATGCAACTGCCTTACTTGACGTGTAAGGTCATCACATGCTTTCTATGCATTGATCCCATGCCAACATGGCTTGTGAAAGAATTGTCTGGATATTCTGATAATACCTATTACAAATATAGTATGTCCTTGTAAAATCATTAATAAACAAATCACAGTATGGACTGTAATATTCTTAATATTTAAAGACCTGTTTCAAATCTTACATTTTTAACCAGCATCACAGAAATAACAGTTGTTTTTTCATCTAAACAAATATTTAATCAATAATAACCTTAATGAATCACTAAAGTCTGCCTATAAAAGTGGACACAGCACTGAAACAGCCTTGGTTCCGGTGAACAATAATAGTATGATGTCAACTGATCAGAGTAACCCAGTAAGGGGATTTTAACACTCTGTATGTGTCCTTTGATATGTGCAGGTGTTGGTGATTGTGTGCCTTGGATCATTGTAATGTTAACAAATTCCATGTATATAATGAATATCCTCCATATTTAAGTCAACCAGTTGGGTATAATAAGGAACCCAATTCATAGATATTCATACACGACTTATTCCTCGCAATCTGGTCTGGCATATCTTCATGTAGTGTAATATATGTTCGTGAAACTAAATTTTGATTATGGCTGATACAAATAATAACTTAAATAATGTTAATAATAGAAATTTGAATGTATACGAAGTCATTCAAGATTACATATCTGATACTAACAATGATGTCAACGATGATCTGTTAACATCAACTCTAATTGAAAGCAAATACAATGACATGGAAAGCATGATTACTTACATCTATGTATTTGACTCCTACTGATTATAACGAAATTTTGAAAACATCGCAAAACCTGAAACCAAAAAAAGAGTTCAGCCCATGATAATATAACACCAGGACTATTGAAATAACTTGATATATTTGTTGCTTATCACATTAGTAATCTCACTAACAAATCAATAACCAGTGCCATTGTTTCAGAATTCCTAAAACTTTCCAAGGTAATACTAATATATAAATCAAAATTACACGGTGAATTTACTAATTATAGGCCCATATCAAGCACTATCCAAAACTCTTGAAAATATCATACATAAGAGATTATATACTTTTCTAAATAGCGCAAATATATTGAATGATAAGCAATTTGGCTTTCGAAAGCAACACTGCACAACTGATGCTGTGACAAAATTAATAAATAATTTAGGAAAATACCTGGACATCAAGGAATCTGTGCTGACCCATGTTTTCGACACAATTATTCATGAAATTCTTTTAAAAACTACAATATTATGACATTAGAGGTCATGCCCTTGAGTGGTTTAGAACCTATCTAGCTGAATTGATACACTGTGTAAATTATAATGGGCAGGATTCGGAATTTGATAACACTGATATAGGTGTTCCACAGGGATCTGTACTAGGGCCACGTTTGTTTATGATTTATGTCAATGATCTATCTGACTGTCTAACTAGCTTTCGCTCTATACGTTTACAAATGATACTACCATACGTGGTCATGACACAAACATAAATCACCTATTTAATACAATGACAATCGAATTACAATGTATAATGGAGTGGTTCAATGCTAATAAGTTTTCTCTCAATTTAACAAGACCTTGGTGCATTCCATTTTCAAACTATAAAACTTTCCCGAAATATAAAAAATAATTGTTCAACAAAAGAAGATTGTACGTATAATTACTGGTACTTCATTCAATGCTGATACTGAACACTTATTTAAATCTTGAAAGTAATGATATTTATAAACTGCAAATTACTAAATGTATTCAATCTTATGTAACCATTAATCTACCGTTGTCACTACTGTATATATTTACATATATCCATCTTTGTTAGAGAAATACACGTCAAAGTACAGTACGTAAGCTGCGACTATCTAAAACCAGAACAATTGTAAGTTACAAGGAGCATAGCAAATATGGGTCCAAAATGTCTAACTCATTTAAACCAGAGTTATATAACAAATAGTCACCACTAAATGATTTGAGGCACGAAATAAAAATTATTTGTTGTTGCATTTAATATGACGTAGAGGAAAACATATTCATTACTAGTGTGAAAGACTAGTTTATCTTCATTTTATGTAGTCAAGCTCATGAGCAATCCAAAAATGTGTACGTAAAAGAATTAATAATAGTTGTAAAAAGTGGAATATGTACGTCTGATGTGTCAGATCATGGTGAGGAGATGTATGTGTATATATGTATATGCATATGTATGTGCGTATATATGTATATGCATATGTATGTGTGTATGTATATGTATATATGTAAATGTGCGTATATAGGTGTATGTATATGTACGTATATGTATTAAGCATGAGGTTTCTTTTTATGCAAATATAGATATATCACAGTGTTCCATGGCACACTGAGCAAACACCTGTTCCTGTTGTATATACGTATAAATGTGTGTATGTATGTGTATAAGTGTGTATGTGTATATACACTATAAATGTGTCTATAAATGTGTCTATATATATATATATATATATATATATATATATATATATATGTGTGTGTGTGTGTGTGTGTGTGTGTGTGTGTGTGTCTGTGTGTGTTTTAGCTGTGTATAATAAGGCACAGGCACAGAGAATATCGAACCGTGAATTCAAACTCTGGACGTTTCTTCAGGGGTCTGAATCCAGAGTGGCGACTTTTCTTGCTGAGACATGTGTAATGTCTCACCAGTCCCTAAGCCGCCAGGCAAAATCAAAATACGAATCACCTACAGCCGTGGAGTTTGGGAGTAGAACACCCAAGTCAGATCACGGCAGTAGTGAGAATGTTTAGCTAATTATCTAAGCAGCCCTATTTATAGTTATTTTTTAATTGCTGTATCTTTCTTCAAAGCAATACTATATAAACTATATAACCCAATTGTCACTGTCTTCAAAGATCAGTTTTTACAACAGGCAGGCGTCATGAAGCGACTACTATTAAAACTGTTTATCTTAATTACTATTAAAAGACTGACATCTGCGCTGAAGCAGACCGTAATAGCGCGTCATAGCTTCCGTACTTTTTGAACTATGCTATCATTTTCAAACCTGACCTAATTTATGCTATTCTAACTATTGTAGTTCTTAAATGTTATTTATGACAAGCAGATTAGAGCTAATCTTGAATGTCATAGTACAAACTGGACATAACTGGACCTAGGAAAGATTACTCTCTCTCTCTCTCTCTCTCTCTCTCTCTCTCTCTCTCTCTCTCTCTCTATATATATATATATATATATATATATATATATATATGTGTGTGTGTGTGTGTGTGTGTGTGTGTGTGTGTGTGTGTGTGTGCGCGTATGTGTGTGTGTGTGTGTGTGTGTGTATGTTTTAGGGTACATAGTAAGAGGCAACATGCACAGAGCATCAACATATCTAAACATCCTTCGAAACCTACCTCCATAAATCTAAATACAACTGTACATACATTAATCTAAAAATAAAATGTTCCATACCTCCACATATTGATAGGTATGCGCGTATACCTAAGCATGTGTCTGGCCTACTCATCAGCCTGTGGGAACCAGCTAATTCGCTTTTCGTACGCGACAAATATGTCACGCCCACAGGAAAGTGGCTACATGCAGGCTACGTACAAAAAGCGGAAGCACGTAAAAACCATACCATTTGATACCACAGCTCGCAAGAAACAACACGTGCGTGTGGTTCAATGGTGACTTGCTACATACATATCATAAACTATTTTGACACCACAGTTTACATTCAACAGTAATTTTCTGTGATCCAAAAGAAACCTGTATATATAAATTTCGACATCTCAGATGCTGACTTCAGCTTTATTCTGGGTTCGAATAACTGAATAAATCCTACCTATATGAACCATGTATCAATACACGTCCGACTGGTCTGGCTGTCGAAGTTCTTCTCTAACCTAAGTGAAAATCTAAGCCTTATATATACCCTCAGCGTGTTAACAAACATTACAGTTTGTTCATAATAAAGAGAATGTACACTAACTCAGTATGGACTCACTGAAGCGATTTAACTAAAATAAAAACAAAGTAGCAATACTGCGCAATGGATTATTACTGGACTAGAACGAAATATCTTCTCAAACCTGAATAAATACTACGATTTACTCGAACCTAACAGCTAACCCTCATACGTTTCCGTTCATCACTAAGGGAACGTTCATTCACGCTTAATTTAGCGTCCCTAAGTATATGCAGTTAGGTGTGGTGGGATCTAAATTAAAGCGCATATCCACTTGATCTATTATTAGTTTTATATATATATATATATATATATATATATATATATATATATATATATATATAATTATTTTATATATATATATAAATATATATATATATATATATATATATATATATATATATATATATATATATATATATATACTAATAATTATAAAGACGGGTAAAATAACATATACTTCTCACCAATGTATGTATTCTAAGACACAAAATATCAGAAACAGAACCATTAAATGGAATATTGTCAGGTTTTATATAGAGAATGTATGGATTAGTGTAAACCTGAGTAATTGAATGCAAAACATCACACGATGGTTTTCTTACAATTAATAATTGGCTAAAATGTCCTTTTCTATATATAATATAGGTATATATTATAATACTACTACTACTATTACTACTTGTTCTACTACTACTACTACAATATTACTACTACTACTACTATTATTATTATTAGTATTATTATTTTTATTATTATTAGTAGTAGTAGTAGTAGTAATAGTAGTAGTAGTAGTAGAAGTAGTAATAGTAGTAGAGGTAGTAGTAGAGGTATTAGTAGTATTAGCAGTAGTGGTAGAAATATAACAGGTAGTAGTAGTAGTAATGTAGTAAATCTTAGTGTAACCATTGTATTTATGATGTTATATCGTTTCTCCTGATTTATCTAGGCTATTACTTCTGACAAACTCAGAGTTGTTCTGCTTGCGACATCACAGAAAACCAAATACAAATATTGTCTGAGTGATACCTTAAACTATGAGATGTCACCCTCGAATCCAATCACGATGTGATATAGTAATCTGTATAATTAGCCTCGACGAGTGTGCTGATACCATCATCCTTTATGCCAAACTCTTCTGCAATCGTTGCTTTTCAATGGCAACATGCACTGATGTCGTTTCCCAATAAAGTATTATGTTTACGCACTAGATTTATGTTTAAGGATTAACAACATATATTGCATGTGGCTACATTTAAGCAATAAACAAAACGGGTAGAAAGTGACAATGGCAAAATCATATTATATCTATTTTCAATAACTTGACGTCATTAATTGTCAGATGGCACGACATCCAAGTAGTTTGCAGCAACACTGATGTAGATTGGATCTAAAGTCGTACTGTTCAAATCTAGATAACCCTTTCCCACGAAATGAGTTATTATTTTAAAGAAAGTGCACTACTTATTACGTTATCTCACACGTCAGAATATGCAAATGCAAAGACATTCATCTCATCCAAAAACCAACATTAGTCATGATGGCAGAGTACAACTTTGTATATCTCGAAATGGTCAGATTGAATCCCAGGTATTGATTGTGTCCATGAAAGTTTTTATCATAGATCAATAATTTCGGACTGGCAAACTCATCTTGGTATAAAATAACCTCCTCGCCAAATATTAGGATATATATAGTCCTGTTATATCGTATTATTATGGTATATTAAGAGAACATAAATAAAGAATTGTATATCATGCACGCAAATTCCAGAAGGTTTGAGTGACAGTCTTGTTAGATGAAGAACATCTTACTGACGGCCGACTGGCATTAGTAATAACAAGACAGAAACAATAAACTACGTCACAAAGACTAACACGTCACTAGTGTTCTTAGCCCTTACATTTGTTATTATTTCTATCGTTATTGTCAGGTTTATGGTAATATATCACAATAAATATAATTCGAAAGTAATAAATTAGCATATGTTAAATATAATAAAGTTAGAGTGTTGGATGCCAGCGTCAGCCAATGATATGATCTGATATAAAGTATTTGCTCATTTGCGGATCATTAGTTGACTTCAAATAAAATCATACTATATTTAATATATATATATATATATATATATATATATATATATATATATATATATATATATTTATAATAACGTCTAACATACAGACGGACTTAAGATGATGTTATTTTTATACACTAATCAAGATAAAATAGCCTTAAAAATAAATTTATGGCAAATTATCATTTACATAGATTTACGTCTGGTGTGTAAAATATTTAGTGATAATTATCTTGTGTTATGTTTGTAGTTTATTTAATGCAGCGCTATAGCCATGTCTGAGATGTTTAAGATGAACACGCCTGTGTTAGATACTTCCATCACGGATACGAACACAAATTGTTTATAGCTTATGACAATTATCGTCAATTGTGAGTTATGTATAAAAGAGAGTAGGAGAATAGTTGAGAAATAATAACTGGCATCGATTTATTTCTCATTCGTCCAAAATACATCGTTTGCACGTTAGATGAATTTTAAACGGAACTATCAAACTTGGGTTTACTATAAGTCATGCTTTGTCTTAATTTCAGCTTATTAAATGGATATTTTCTTTAGCACAAACCGGTGAGAAATGATATCAACTACTATTTTCCGCAATGATAACATAATATCTAAAAGAGAGTTAAGTAATATGCCATTTCCTCAATAATCAGAATAATCTTCATACACTTTAATCATAGATTTAGTCTATCTTCCAATATTCTACTCCAAATAACTTTGTTAAAATAGTTGATAACCGGATTTTAAAAACTAAGCGGCTGCAAGTTGTTTATATATATTATTAATTTTAATTAAATATCTTCAGAAGTGATAAATCACTTTTAAAATAATGTTTGATGCTTGTATCAGAAATGCTTAACAATAAATCATCGCGTTTTTACACATATCTGAGTTTATTATTGACATATGCATATTTAATATGAGAGATATCACCAAAATACATCATAACCTACCAGATATAGGGTGTTGGATGTAGCAAGACAATACATCAGCTTGTAGTACTATTTATTGCCAAAGACAAGGTTAACGATTGACAAGATGCAAAATGAGAAATAAGCAATTTATAAAACACAAATATCTTAGACAGAGGATTCGAAACCGCGACAACACATAAATAGTAGAGCAAAGTGGAATGATAATATTAAACTGGTAAACAAACATAAATTCATAGCAACATTATGACAACGACTTACTAGTGAAACAAGACACATAAAAATGGCGATTTGGGGCTAGAGCCGGGGATGAATGTATATGACATAGGGCAATTGTTCTGGAAAATTACACTTCTCCACTTCAAGTGTAATTCGACACATTACAGACATTAAATGCATACTACAAGTTATTACCAGTTTTCTACAGCATGTTGACATTTCGTACGTAACATACTTTAGGCTCCTACGTGCTTAGCATCGAACACACTAAATAAAATAAATTCACCATGGGGAAACATTGCGTCTCCACACAACTTTAACCGTTATACACCAGCCCCTAATTGAGGCAATTATGATGAAAGTTAAACGATTATTAGATAACAGGTCAAACTATGATTGAAAGCTACATACATCATAACAATAACAAACAAATCAGACATCAAATAACACATGATATAAGCACAATAGGACCATACATGCTGAATTGACTTCTAGAAGCAGACATAGCTCGTCAATGGGACAGCACAGGACAATGGAAGACATCTTCAGATCAACAACTCTAACTAAGACCCTTCGCGTAAGTTTCACTAGTTTACCAAGCAATCACAATTTCCTTGGATTACTATCCATTACTAACACGATATCACTAACAACTACATTGGGAATACATTTAAGACACTTTTGGCATTCCTGCAGTGTAGCCAAATATTCATTGCTCCACTTGTGCCAAAACAAAACATCAGTCAGGTACTAAACTTATCGCCATCGCCTCTTAGCATAATTGTCGTTCTTCGTGAAAATGCCACATGGTAGCTTTGGTCTTGGGACTAACAACAACCGGTGAATCGGAGTGAGAGCCTAACAATCTCTTGGATCATCACTGATCATGGTAATATGTTGACAATTGAGTATGGATTCTGCATCGCAAAACTGTATACACTTCTTCATCATCTAACCGGGTTGACTACTGCTGCAAGAGACCAAATTAAACTTTCCTAGTGTATCTAATGATCCTCTCCCAGATACCGACTAAGTAGCAGCCACTTGGGGGGTTGAATTGTCACTATATTACTTTCTACAACAGAGTACTGTGAATCTTTGATTGGTTCCACCTATCAATCTCTTCACCCAACTCGCTTTCTTTTCCAACTTAATTGGTCCCTTGTCAGACCATAGTAACTTAACTGGACCTCGTATAAACCTACATATAGCGTGTATACAAGAGTCCGTGTCTAGGGTACTGGCAAGCTCTAGATGTAGAACCCTAGTTACCAGACATGTGAATACGATACCATATCCAATGGCCGGTCTGCCATCTTTTGTTCCATTCTCTTGGTTCGGTACTTACGACAAAATACACACTGGAAAACCAGTTGTTTGCTAATATAATTGGCATAAATAATACATAACTTTTTGCTACTCTCTGCCAGAATGGAGTTCTTCCTATGATGACTGACCCACATATGAGCATTAATCAGGATCAGTCTAGAATTATGAGATGTTTTCACTCATATGGAATTGAAGTCCGTTCTTGACGACCACCAGCTCGCAGTAACCTATCACCTATGACAGGGTCTAATCGAAACAAACCCCTCTTGCTAGAAACCTGAGAACATTCCTTGTCAAGTCTACCAACATCATTTTCAAAAAGACATTATGACCTGTCAACATATTCCAGTAGCGACATGGACAGGCGAATATCTTTTACTTCCAGCTTTGACTCTGACAGGACAGTAGCCTTGAGCTCCTGTATTTTAATATGCACAACCTTAGCTCGCTGAACAGAATCTTGTTCGGTGCCTATCAACTCACTCCACAAAGTTTTCCTCTGAAGAAGGTAAATCTTCAAACACTTCTAAAGAACCAATATCTAAGCCACGAACCTTTTCAACTTATCCCAGTCAGAGAAATAACTAAGCATCCTGGGAATTAAGCCCTCATGGTCACCGATGTTTATATCCTTAATAGCCAGAATGCACCGGTTTCTGATATCTACACCATTTTCGCTTGTGTTTATATCATTAGGGCTGTGCTGGCCAATCTACTTTTGCTCTAGCCTTGATAAACAGCAGAGTACAATGAACCTTCCCTGCATCATTCATGAGGCGAACATACGACATAACTCAAATCGTTAGTCAAATCTGGACCTTCCAGTAACACTTGGTTCAAAGATACTCCATGGTAGGTTGATGCACAATCGAAAACTACCCAGATCGTACCAGGTTTGTGCGGTTGTTACACTGTACGATGTAGTATGTACCACACCTTCCCATCGGCTCAAACCAATTCATGTGAGGGGCTTGGTTCTGCATATGTCTTATATATATATATATGAGGTCTCAGCATAAGCCTCTTTTGCCGAAAAAGAAAGTGAAGTTAAATTATTAATATACTTTTTAGATTTAGGTGTCTGCCTATCTCAAATTACCATAGTCTTGAACTAGTTTTCAAATATATTTTTATTGAAGCTTAATAAATTATGCAGTACGAAGTGTTCTAGCTGGTAGCGCATTCGGCCACAGGGCACTACCACCTGAGTTCGAATCTCGGCGTATGCATTATCTGAAGGGCGTTTCATCTTTGACTTCGCTTCATTACCTTTTCAGGCCGCTCAGCCCATTTAGCCTACTATGTTCACAAAGGTGGCCGTAATACGTCAACCAACTAGTACGAAGAAGAATTTAATTTTCAATGTGGATCCTATATACCACTATTTAGCACTATTTAGAATGGATCCTAATTCACAAATTAGACAATTACCGTAACGAAATGTTTACTCAGTTAGCGTTCAGAGTGTGAAATATGAAATAGAGTATTGTCTGTATAAATTAAATTTAACCGGATATGAAAAGTGTATTTTGCGATTATGGTTTTGTTGTTGGTTGGATTCTTAGCAGCAAAGCAAAATATATCAATTTCTTGGTAGTTTTTGTTGGGTTATGCATTTACCTATAACCTTATATTTTATGGCTATTGGCTAATAATGGTGTCACTTAATTCTAAAATATTTACTCATGTAAATGATGAAGATACAAAGTAACGTTTTTAAATACGTTTCATTGGTTATATATTAATTATATTGTTGCTATCACTGTTATGTATTAAGTTAATAACATGTCATAGACAGCAATATCAGTTTCTTGATGTGACCTTCAGTATTGTAGCCTAAGAGAAGAAGTATTGACCAAAGCCCGATTAAATTAGTGTATTTATTACTTTGCTTTTGATCGAAGATAGTCGAGCAACAATTTGTAATATTTGGCCATAAACCACAATCGACGTTGTTATTATTTGTGGTCACAGTTGATTAGACTATGTACACGGAGTCATCTTTATATACCTATCAGGCATGGTATTAGTTATGGGGTTTATGATTATGTAGCAGTAAAGTAACCGTCAGTAGAAGCAAATGTGTTACTATTGTAAAATATCAACGAAGTCGTTTGTGACTAGGTGATAGAAGCATAGCGTTTAAGACAATAAAGAAGTGATAACATAATCATTGCTTCATTGAGGGATGTTTACGCGTAGACTCTTGTCTATTGACAGTTACAGTTGTATGTTCTGTAGTAGTTCATTTGTCGATTTGAACCAACCTATTCTGGCTTCACAGTCCACAACACAACCATTCGATTAGGCATTCATGTCAAGAAATCATTTTCTAATTATCAAACAACGTATAAAGTGAAGATAATAAGTCTCGTCGTCATTTAGCCGTTAGAATGACGGATTTTATTATTTCCATCTGCCTAACTAAACGCACTTCATCCTCCGTATACTCGTATCGATCTACTTCGATGAGCTGATTCATATCAGCTGGTTATTACTCTAAAGAATCAACTCAGCTTTCATTAATTGCCTGTTATCCTTTCAGGTTATTGTCTGACAATCAGGAAATGAATTGGGCTTGTGTACAGTAATACTAGAAAATACAGATTATGATTACCACAGGTAGGAGAGTTTAGCACTGTAGTAATACCAGGTATATACTTGATCAGTTTTATAAATTATAAATGTTTGTGCATGGCACTATTTACTCTGGGATGTCTTCATAAATTATAAATATTTGTGCATAACACTCTTTACTCTGGGGCGTCTTCGTACGTGGATTATCCTGTTTCAAAGTTCGAATTCTTGAAAACACAGTCACCGAAACCTTTGGACAAAGATGACTTCAGAAATGTTACAGCTTTCGCCATCGGTTGTATTTTGTGGAATACATGTTGTATTCGTTGACATTTAGGCTTATTCTTGTCACTAATCAAAATGTATTTATTTGGCAGATCGTAACTCGAAGGTTTACCGTAATAATGAAATGTGTGTTAGGTTTGATCTCTTTAAGCCCCGTGTAAGGTTTGCTAACGGAAATAAAGGAAAGAGGGTCATCTACATGCAATAATTTAGAAATAGCCACATGGATGAAGACTAGAACAGGTTGAAAAAGGGTCGTTGCTATTGGGTTGAGTCGGGCGTGTTGTTCCGCTGCTACTAGTATTGATCTGAATGTATTCTGATTGATGCTTATTTTATTCATATATTATTCAAACTGTATACTAATATTTTACTTTCTATTTTTGGTTTAATTTTGATTGATACATTCTTGGCCGTAGTGTTCAGCAAAAAACCTGGTTCGTTTCAATAATAGTTACTTGTTTATATATAGATGATCCTCTTTTCCTGGATTATTTTAGCAATTTGGTTTTCCTTTCATTTGTTTCTAATTATAAAGGTAATTAAATTATACATTTAATTAAATATATTTCCTTAACCAGTTTGGAGTTATAATTGTTGTTTGAATAAAAGTATAATACCTGTACCAGCGCCTAAACTATATTTATAAAACATACACACACTGACGCACGTACACACACACACGCACGCACGCACTCATGCCTCCTCACAAATACACACACAAATACACACGCATATACACACAAATACCCTCACACATACACACACGCAAATATTACTACAATTTGTCAGTACTATAGCTATCATAATATATTTACTGTAAAAAGTAATTCACTTTTTTTCTTTTACTGCTAGTTTTGATGTCTGGCATACTTTGGAAATGACCTTTGTAGGTCAGAAACAAAATCTAAACTTGTATCTAAGTGAATATCGTTAAATTAGTCAGCTTTACTCGACATCTCTGTCAGATGCAGAATGAACTACAGATACCAATCGACCAAATAACAGTGTACAATAGGGATACATAAACCAGATTATACAAACCCCAACTATACTTGTATCATCCATAAAATGGTCACCACGAATACATATTTATGCTGTAAATTTTAATTAGGTACAATATTACAATTTCAATTATTTAATGCAACTGCTCTAAGATTACGCTCACTTCTTAGGGCAGGATCCATCAACTTTATTCTACTTTTGGGCACAAGCTTTTGAAATTGTGTCAAATTCAGTAAAACAAAGTAGTTTGTAAAAGGATCTACTTTCTTTATATACTATGAGTACTGTTGCACATGGTGATATTATCAACTTTGTGACAGTGATCAAACTAAAGATATGTTTGTCGGTGTATAATTTAAATATTGACACCATAAATGATATAATAACAACAGGCTTCTTTTGCTCAGCTCACTTTACCTGTTACGAGAAACTAGCTCGCTACTTCCTTTAGTTGGAATAAATTACAGCTGGTTGAATTATATCTCATTTGTCTTATTGTCTTATTGTTATTATTGGGTACTTTACCATTCCTACGATGTACGTGATTGACCTTTACGACACCAAACTCTGCTTTCCTCAGCAACTATACTTGATGCGAGTGATTGATGGCAATAGAAGACACCTTTTGTAATGATACCTTATGGAAATGTAATTCACTAAGATGATTGCTATTTTTAAGTAGCAGAAAACATAAACATTAACATTGACGGATCACAAGAAGTCATCACCATTTAATACATGTGACATTGTATAGAGTTAATTTGAACGTTATCTCCGCTTTCATTGTCGTTAATTGGCTATAATCATCAAACAGCATTGAGACGGATTTTACAACCGTCCGTTTAATCAGTCGTTAGCCAATATTAATTCCTGTTCGAGATACAAATAATCAGCTGGTGTCACCTGATTTTAATGGCTTCTTACGAAGTAAAGGAGAGGATAGACATTTTGTATTCCTCCCATGGTTTGTGGTATTTCTTTGGTTGTGTATATAAAATATAGAAAATATTAAAACAGAAACACTATTTATAATTTATAATACTTTATGATATGTATAAACCAATGTATGGTAATACTGTGTCTAAATGAGAACATAAGACCTTAACTAAGAGTAGAATACAAAGATGTGGGTAGCGTAATCTGGGATTTAAACGAAAAATATTGCATTTCTTGTATACTGCATTTATCGTATAACTTATTTTGTATTCAATATTTTCTTTTTGCTTCATATATGCAATATATAAACGCTTATCTACCGATCAAAATATCAATAATTACTGTAATCTATAGAATAGTATGAATATTGAAACGCAATAACTGTTGCGTGTCTAACTTGTTTCTCAGAATAGTAATAAACATTAATGATTAACAGCTGTTGGTCTGCTTATCTTTCAAGTACAATAAATGCATACATACTAATGCAAGTATCAATCAATGCTTTCAGATATGGAACAATGCCAATACGCAGCATTAGATTATTGGATAGAAAGAGCATTAATAAAACAACAACATCACCTTACCTGATTTTAATTTACACTTTGCCCTCAAGGTGGTAGCACACCAATTCATTATCCTGGTTTAGGTGAAGATTAAATTCAAAAGTTACGATTACAATGTGGACTCATAAATATTTGTCTACGGGGAATATACAATGATTGTTTAACAGTTTAGTAATCAGTCCATTTCTAAAGAAAAACAAAATTCATTAATGTAGACAAATATAATTTTAATTAATCACCTTGTTTTTATGATATGATGGTGCCATAATAACCAAAAAACAGTCAAAATAGTTTTAAGTAGCGTGAAGGCAAACTAACATTTATTGTGCTGTTGGATAAATTGGTAAAATTGTCAGAAATTATTTTAATGGTCAAATAAACGAATGGTTACTGCTAATAACCGGTTTTAATACATTCATTTCAAATATAGTTTAAATATTGAGGTTAGTGCAGCACGGTGCATACTTCTATATGACATGTCAACTCGAATTAAAGTACACAAGTTTGTAGAATATGTCTCTATTTAAGATTAATAGTGGACTAAGTTATCTATAAGTAGTCTAGTATCTCAAGGAATTGAATTTCACTGGCATCTAAATTTAATGCAACGTAGTAGAGTATTATCAGCTTGAAGTGCCGAAATTCTTTAAATTCATGAATGAAATAGAAAAAAAAAACATATTTCACTGTAGATTTTAAGCAAATGCGTAATTTCCAATATTCTGTATAATATATTAAATTTAATCATGAAAAAGATCTTAGTAATATTTTGAAAGACACAGGTACAGCGACTGAATGTAAATAGTAATATTGTTTTCCAATTCAACTTCGTTCAATCTAATTGTTCTGAGAGAAGAGACCCATCAAATTTGTATTTAGTTAAGATAGGTCGAATTAGAAATTACCTGAATTAATGTTAGTTCTGTTAAAGTTTGAAACTGTATGATTGGATTCCATGCTCATATAAAATAAAGTCTTGTAGTAAATGCATACATTAACAATAACTGAAAATCACTCACTATTTTCATGTTGTCAAGGAATTAATTTCAAGGATAAGAATGCCCAGTGACTTAATCATTTAGCATCAAGTTTTTAAAATATACACATAACAGACAATATGGTGAAAAAATAAACCTAATTTCAGAATTAAGATTAATGTTTTGAAATTCTGAAATGGCAAAAAATTTCAGGGGAATAAACACTATCATATATTTGACTCAAAAGCTAGAAATATGTTTGAATTATATGAGAGGTACAATATACGTGTTTATCTACCAAACCTGATGTTAACTGGACTATAAATAAAATATTACAAATCCTGAGGATGTTAATGGCGCAATCAAAGAAATGAAATGATAATATAAACTAGCCAACAGGTGTATTTAACATAGAGATAAATTGAATCTATACAATGCGAGATTTATACCATAGTCGTATAAATATGTTTGACAGCACACGTGACAGAGATACCTCGATATCGCTAGCATATAGTACTGCTAAAGGCTCCACGTAAGATTATTTAAATGATGGTGGTATTCCAAGTAATAACAACATAATATGTGATACATAAATAGTAAGATCTATTCCAATACTGTTAATGAAGCCGAAGATCTATAGGTAAGGTATTCTGAATACATTCCTGCTCTGATTAGGTTGTGACAAAAGTGACACGTCTATTTATCTTATACGATTATAGTAGCTAATTATTGTCTTCTTCAAGTTATTATCATTGTCATCCACAAAGTAAGTACATATATTGATTCCAAAGAATAAATGTTTGTGATGTTATTAAATGACATGGTATATATTTAATGACATAATGGTGGCGCTTGGTTCTTAATCATGCTATAGAGTTATCCATATTTGGAAAGGAGTACTAGTAGTAGTATTAGTATTAGTAGTAGTAGTTGTAATAGTAGTAGTAGTAGCAATAGTAGTAGTAGTAGCAATAGTACTACAAATACTACTACTACTACTACTGATGATGATGATGATTATTATTATTATGATGCTGATGCTGCTGCTGCTAATGATGATATAATAATAATAATAATAATAATAATAATAATAATAATAATAATAATAAAAAGTAATAAGTAAAAGAATGAATTCGGTATTTTTAAATTTAATTTTCAGCATGTTGATATTCCTGTAAAGACTTATCGTTCTTTGTAAAAGCATGAAATATCATCCCATGGTTTTAAAGTCATATAGACTTATGTATTATCGTCATAACAATGATATTTAAAGTGATGCAATTTATTAATTTAACCACCTAGTTTAGAATATATACAGCAGTTATATCGTGCTAAGCGTATTGCCTATGATACACCAAAATTAAGAGTTACATCTGGTGAATATCTTATCCGCGATTGAAACACTACGGGTTCTATTGGTGAGGTACGATGTTATCCAGGTTACGGTCTTAACCTCCTTCGTGCCAAAAGAAACTTCGATGCACTTCAGTAGTATCGGATGATCCACTACATCAAACGCTGCTGATAAATACGGCTAAATTAATGAAGTCATAGATCCTTCAACCAGAGCCTCAGCAATGTCCTCGTGCACGTTGAAGAGAGCAGTTTCTGTTGAATAATCAGATTGATAACCGCTATTGAGTTCGTTGTGCTGTAACTACTCTACTCTATTCATTGGTACTATCTTTACAACAGGCTTGAAGATGGAAGAAATATTAGAAATAGGTCGATAATGCTCCATGTCTTCCTCGTCCAACTGAGATGTCTTAATCAGTGAGTCGATGTCGTTCGTTTCAGATACAACAACATAATTCCCTCAGCCAATGATCTATTCATTATGGTTGTTGTCGGTCGCAGAAGTTGACCTGCTCATTTCTTGTAACAAAAAGTGTCCAGTGGATCTAAATCAGATGAGTAGTTCGGAGACTTCGAGATTATCTTCGTTGCTTCATATTCAGAAACTGGTGTGAAATATTTCGGGCATTTTCCCATTAAATATAATATCCACATCTATGAAGATATTATAGGTATTATATAATTTTATATATATATATATATATATATATATATATATATAATTTATTTCGTAACAACATAGTATATACAATGTTGTATAATTATTTTCAGTAGTAATAATTAAGTAGAAATACAGAAAAAGAGAGAAAAAACACAGATATCTGGGGAATTAGAAATGATGTTATTCCCGATAAAATGTTAAAGAATTGTATTTAAGTTACTTCCAATCAGGTGTCTCGTTCAATTGGAGAATTTCGTTTGATCTTTTCTACATACTCATATCATATTGGAATAGATAGACTTCTACCCCTTGAATAACAATATTTCTTTTACCGATATCCCTATATATTTCAAAGTGTACCATTAAGAAATGTAGGTATCAAGTTATTTCTGCATTCCTCCGAATTTCTGTGTGTAATATATTTGTTCGTATCCAATATTCTTGACCATATTAATAACAAACTTTACGGCCAGGTAATCCCCGAAGGACTTACCGTTGTTGTTACAGGGACAAGGATCACATACAAAAGGAACTCTTTGAATAATTCCCTAGCGATGTTCAAACCTAGTGTGGCCTCCGTTGTGACTTGCCTCATCGGCATGCTTAGGTAATCAAGGTGCATCCAATATACTGCAAAACGCACTAACAGTAACATCATATTTATATAACAAATGGAAATTAAGATTATCAGTTATTTTTGTCATCGCATGGGATGATGGCAACATTATTTTGACTATTCGTGAAATTATTATCAGTTTCTAAACCTATTTTGGTTAGGAGGAGGGGACGATATATAATAGAAATCTAAAAGCCACTCTACCGATATTTATGGTACGTTTCATGATTTCAACATAGGTATATATCTCCGTTGTTTCACCATGATAGTCCGTCAGATTTGAAGTGTATGTCAATACAACAACCACATCTACCACCTTTATGAGGAATATGATTAAGCTCATACCTTGCAGCAACCATCGAATTCGTGATGAGCTGATCACGCTCAGTTCGAAGCCACATTTCAGTTAGAGCTAACACATAAATTCCTTGCGATATAGTTTAATCAGCTATAAGTGTGGTTTTATTTCCCGATGATTGAACATTCAGAAAACATACTAATAAATGGAACTTAACCTGCTGAACAACAAACAAGAAGCATACATATAACGAAATTAATATACCCTAGTTAATCCGTAGTTTGTCTACGATGAGAGCACATAATAACGTTAATAGATTTAGATTTAAAATCATGAGAGAATGTATTGGTATTTGAATTAACATTATACGAAGCCGTTACAAGCCCATTGTCAGTTAAGGAAATAGGATTCCTGTTATTTACACGAGGTTTATTGTGATAATCATTAATCTTTTGTCTGGCAGAAGTTATTCTAATACATTGTATATGCCTAGTTAACATTCTGATAGGCAGGATTCCCGGTCTGGCGCGACGACGCGTACATCAAGGTTTTGAAAGAGTGCTGTTTTCATAACACTTGGACGGCGGCAGTTTTCCACACCTTTTCTCCGTACTGGCATTATATGACTTTCCAAATAAACATTATAAAACCGTACAGAAAAATACTAATCCAACAAAAGATAAGTCAAACGTTCACATCCAAGAAAATCAGCTTGTATTCCTATTACATTCTAATAATAATCACAGTTTATCTACTAGTCAGTGCTTTTAAATTATATAACAATCAGTTGACGTATGTTAAAAATAATCAGGTATCTGCAATTTTATGTTCTAATAACGAATGCTGATTATCTAAGCCCCTTTCATTGTTCAAAATGGGTTGTACTTGTAAGTCCAACTGAGAATGACTCATTAAAAGAATTGATTCTATTTTCGGTAATAACGTAGGGTGATTTTATCAGAAAATATTACTCCAGACAGGTCATTGTTTGTTGTCATGAAGAAAAGGTTGTTTTCTCTAATTCTAGAATAATAATTAAAACAAAGTTAAACATCAAGTTACTTTCTGTGCATGTGTGTGTGTGTGTGTGTGTGTGTGTGTGTGTCTGTGTGTGTGTGTGTGTGTGTGTGTGTGTGTGTGTGTGTGTGTGTGTGTGTGTGTATACGAGTGTCAGCATGTTTGGCTGCAGAAAAAAAGACACAACAATTGTTTCCATCTTTGCCAAGATATTTGTCCATGACATTTGTACCTCAATAATTAAGTATATAACTAAAGAGTGCCAGAACATTTGCATATTTGCCTAAAACTTTAGAAAGCTTCTAAAGGTTCATAGACGCATAGATGTATTCAATTTCTACCTCAGCATTTGACTCTGATTCAACGATCAGTAAAGCACATAGAATGGCGTAGATCGTGATAATTATCAATAAAACATGAATATAATACTGCAAAGAACATTTGAAGCTCGGTGCTATATTAATTTGTATGAGAGATTCGTCCAATTTACAACATGTTATTTATTTGCTGATAAAATATTGACAGTAAATTTAAAAACAAAAGTGCGTTCTAGCTTTCTGCCAGGGGGGGATTTCTTGTGGCTGAACGGTTTATCCAATGGTTAATTCTATTACATTATGCAGATGATATAACGATGAATCCAACTTCATGCTGGATTAAATGTTAATTCATAGCACCAGTAAATAACAAACAATAAAAAAAATCTGCATATTCTGCAGTATAAAGTGTTTTTATCGTGTATCTTACAATCTTTGGCTACTTCGTAAACTTAAATTGAAATAAGTAAAATGAAACTGTTGAAAGCTGATACCTGTAATTCGTGGTATTTAGTTTATAAATGTTGTTATTTGTTTGTTTGCGTTTTCTCCTTTATTCAGTTCATCAAACATGTTATTTATTTGCTGACTAAAATATTGACAGTGAATTTAATAACAAAGGTGACTTCTATCTTTCTTCCAGAGGAATTTCTTGTGGCTGAACGATTTATCCAATGGTTAATTCTATTACATTTTTCAGACAATAAAACGCTCAATCGAACTTCATGGTGCATTAAATGCCAATTAATTGGTTCAGTAAATAACAACAGAAAATAATATAAAAATCTGCTTATTCTGCACTATAAAGAATTCAGAACCAGAAACGTGTATATATATTCATTCAACATCCTAAGACTATTCATCGGCTGTATAGTAAACAACAGTTTTTCGCTATTTACTAACACGATTAATCAATTCATGATACGTTTTTATTGATGAACGAAAACAACCCGACACTCACTCACGGAGACACCCACATACCCATACACACACACACACACACACACATATATACACACACACACACACACACATACACACACACACACACACATTCATAGAAATACATAAACACAGGCAATCACATATCCACCCACACATTTCATTTAAGAATAAGTAGGTTATATGTTCATTATATATTGTCAATGGTCACATATGCTCATATTTAGTAGTTTTAATTTCATGACCAGCGGTAAATAAAGTTGCAATTATTATTCCATTTTGTTCCAGGTATAAATAAAGATTATTCACTGACATAATTCTACTCCGTTTCTATTAGCGTGTAACGTTGAGTAGATATTAAAATAAATTAATAATATTTTTCTTATACTAACATTGTATAATATTATCGGAGGAGAAGGCCTTGCCGTGTAACTAATACTAAATACTCAACTGATAGACTCTGTGTAAGATAAAATTCGGAATTGAAGCACACCAACTGAGTAATTTATTAAAACATTATTGCCTATATGAATATGTTCCATAACATTTGAAGGATAATTAATATTTATATTAATTCTACCAAGGTTAAGAGTTTGTCTCTAATGTCGCAATAAACTCTACATTGCATAATTAAATATTGGAGTCGTATCACATTAATGAAATGGAGAATGAAATAGTTTTAGTTTCATTTGTAAGAGGTATTTATGTTTTAATATTTATAACAGTGAAGTGTCCAGTTATCGATATATTAAACTGATGCTTGAAAACAATAAAACATATGACATAATAATTTGACCGAATATGGGATGAACGGAATATGTTCTCTATTATTGGTCTATTAATTGCCACTGTTAATAACAAGTGTTTTCCAGAACAAAATATAAGTAGCACAATTCCCTTATTCTTAGACCATCCTTATAATAATAATAATAATAATAATAATAATAATAATAATAATAATAATAATAATAATTACGCACATTTTACAAATAACTATAGTTTTTAGTGTGTTGTTGCTATAGTGCTAAATCTACAAATTGTGTTGTGATTGCATAAACCGATGTTGTTACCATAACACTACCTTTAACTATGTTAATTAGACGTTATTTACACATTCGTTATCAGTACCATCTTATTTTAACAATTTTCTTCAGAGATATGAAATATATCCCTTTTTTCTATCCATTTTATATGGATCTTCATGATCGGCTCCTTCACAAAAATATATCTCCATTCATCAATTATTAATGTATTCGTCAATGTGTTTGTGAGCAGCCAATTGTTGGAATCAATCCCAATTCCTCCTAGAATGTAGGTCATCCCGTTCTCCTTAATCTCCCACGATCAAACATTGGCACGAAGACGTTCGATATACATTATGCTTCCAGGTGTGGTAATCATCTTATAATTCATGTTTAATGACAATACTACTTTAGTAAAGACGGATTTTTAACATAAATATTTCTTTCAATTATCACAAACTATTAGAATGGTTAGCTTACGTCTTGCATAAACCATCATGTATAAGATTGATCGATAGTCTCTGGAAGTAGGCAACATTAGCCTACGAGCTGCTCCGAATTTACTTTGCTTTAAGTAGTTTATTCTCCATTAAATTATATACTTATCTGTTTATTATTCAATAATGGAAGCGTTAGTTTATCCCGACATCACGGCTACACTCAAACCCCAGCTAGAAATTATTCATAATTTACGTTGCCTAAATATTCTTGAGATTCCGTGGAACATAGCCGTATAGGCAATCATGTGTAATTATTAAGAATTATTATTATGGTTATTATGTTTCGTTTTAAGCAAACTCATGGCAACAAATGTATATAACGACAATTGCATATGTTGCTTGTATAGTTGCGTTTATAGGAAATATAAGCTAAACTAGTTTACTGCTTTAATTAAAGGTGTTCTCCCTAGTAAGTTAAATAAACGTTGTATGAAATACTGCTATGCAACATTGAAACTTTATGGTTCTAAAGTTTCAATGTTGCATAGCAGTATAAAGGTTTAGACAAATTTGTACGAGATATGGGACTTCAGTCATACACTTAATGAATTGCATGCAAATGTCATGAATGAATATATCTTGGCAAATATATCTATGACATTTTCCTGGCATAACATCATGCAACAGGAAACAGCATGGATGGACAAAATTGCAGTGATGTTTTTTTTTTCCTGCAGGCAAAAACACAGATACTCATATAAATACATGCACAGAAAGTAACTTGATTTTGAACATTGTTCTAAATCATTTTTCACGGAGATCGAAATCTTTAATGCAATTTAATTATTCTCGTGAATTAGTGATAATGCCCTTTACTTCATGACAACAAACACTGATGGAATTCTCAATAAGTGGAATTCTAGCATGCGAAAAGACTTGGCTGGAATAATTTCTTTTCGTAAAATAATTGTGTATTATTACACAAAATGGAATCGATCTTTTAATTTTTCATTCTCAATTAGATTAACATGCGCAACGTATTTTGAACAAAAGAAAGGGCTTTGATCATCAGCATTCGTTATTAGAACATAAAACTGCAGATACATGATCCTGTAAAACATACTTTAACTGATTCCTATACAATTTAAAACCACTGAACAGTAGATAACCTGTGATGATTATTAAAATCTAATAGAAATATAAGTTGATTTTCTTGGATGTGAATGTTTGACTCACCTTTTGGTAGATTAGTATTTTTCTATAATATTTTAGAACGTCTAAGTGGAAAGTCATCTAATGCCAGTACGGAGACAAGGTTTGGAAAACAGCTGCCGTCCAAGTGTTATGAAAAAAACCGTTTCAAAACCTTGCTGTACGTGTCGTCGCATCAGACCGGGAATACGGCCTGTCTGAATGTTACTTTGTCTTATTAAATGTGTTAGAATAACTGCTGCCAGCCTAAAAAATAAGTGATTTTCACAATAAACCTGGTATAAATAACAATAATCTTATTTCTTTAACTGACATATACTTACAAATACTAATATTCTCTCATGATTTTAAATCTAAATCCATTAGTGTTATTGTGTGCTCTCGTCGTAGACAAACTAGGGATTTACTAGGGTATATTAATTTCGTTATATATATGTTTCTTGTATGTTTTTCAGAGGTTTATGTTTCCTATATTAGTATATTCTGAATCTTGCTACCAGTTTTTATAACAGCCATAATTAATAGATCAGTAACCGAGTCAATGATGTTGTTGTGTATGAAACGAGCCATCGTCACTTACTGATTAAGCCATCTGAGTTGGACAAGGAATATAGGGAGAATTATCGACCTATTTCTAAACTTTCTTCCGTCTTCAACCTTGTTGAAAAATAGTACAACGGTATATAAAAGAACCCTTACAGCACAATGAACTCTATTTCGATTATCAGTCTGTTCGTAACAGAAGGGAATCAACAAAAGCTGCACTCTTGGTTGTGTACGGGGACATTTCCGAGGCTCTTCATTAAGGATCCATCACTGTATTACTTTAGCTGGATTCGTCAGCGGCCTTTATGTTAGTGAACCATCCGACACTACTAAAGTTCTTAAAACCTTTTAGGGGTCAAGGTTAATGTCTTTAACCTGGATAAAGTCGTCAATCGCCGATGGAACTCAGTGCATTTGAATCGCGGATGAATAATCGACAGATCTTCATTTTGCTGTACCACCGGGATCCGCTTAATATTAGCGAATTGTCGTGTATATCCTAAACCAGTTGGTTAAATAAATTAATGGCATAACATTACATTTTAATCTTATGCCGATAATATGTAAGTCTACATGACCTTGAAGCCGAGTGAAAATGGGATGATATTTCATCTTTCACTGAATCCTTTATCTGGAAGAACTATGTCTCAACATGCTAAAATTGAATAAGGAAAATAGCTAATTCGTTGTTTTCTTATCGAAACAGAATCGGACGAAAGCTGATATTAAGGAAGGATCCAGTAATATAAATTCTTCCATATCTGCGAGAAATCTGAAGAGCCACATAGTAATGTCCGGAGAGTAATTTCTCCTAGTATTAGCTTCCAGGCTGTGAACTAAGTTGCTAATTCAAATTATATTAATAGCAAGTAAAGAAATAGTTGGTAAGATTCTTAAAACCCATTTATTTCAATTAGCATATTTGTAATACATAAACTAGTGTATCTGTATATAAACTGTGTTCGTGGTGTATGAACTTGGAACATGTTTTAATTATATTTTAAATATACAGCGCCTTAGAGTAATTCAATTTGAATAAGGCGCCATATAAGATATTGTTGCTGTTGTTGTTGTTATTATTATTATTATTATTATTATTATTATTATTATTATTATTATTATTACTTTTACTGTTACTTCTACTATTAGTATATGTTGAGACACAAGAAGCAATTTACGAATAAATTATGTATTTATCTATAAGAACCAGATCAATATAATCGACGGAATCTGGAAACATTTTCTCAAATAATCGTGATTTGTTTAGCACATTTTCCTTAAACTCATAATATAGACCAGTTCAGGATCGTGTCTTATTTTTGGTCTTATCGGTTGATGTGGCTTTGGGTTCCTCTTTGGTTACCTGGAATGAAACTGTTTATTTTGAGAAATGTCCATCGCTTCTTTATTAAGTAAACTATGACATTTATATAAAATACTGAGATTACATTTGTATAATGTTTCGCTTGTTCGCAAACACACAAATCACAAACCGAAATCGATGCTATTTTATTTTATGATATCTTTTTTTTTAATAAGCATCATTTAGTTTATTAAAACCAGAACTCTAATTTGACTATTTGGCATTATACAGACAGCTACATAACACCTCCAAATAAGAGAAAATAATTATAACAAAAAATCAATCAATACATCTAGCCATTGATATAACAAACCCTGAACAAAACTGACGTGGCCGGTTTAGTTGAATAGAGGTGCCAAATAGTATGCCATGAATTATTTTAAAAACGTGTAGAGGTGTTTTGTATGGAAGTCATAGTTAGAGGAGAATATTACAGTTGATTCCGTTACCTGTATCTAATCTGAAAATAACTTAATGTGTTTACGGATCGAGTTAAGTCAGATGAATTCTTATCAAACACCACTTGTCGGCTAAACATCTGACCTCTGTTCACTTGTTTATAAGGTCGTACGTAAATTCGTGACGAAATTAAATTGATTATTTTCGATGATAATTAATAGATTGCAGCAAAAACACGACATATTTTGATTAACAAAACAGCAAGATTAACAAAATCGATAAGAGCGATTTAAATATATTCAAAATGTCATTCGTATTTCCAGATATGTAGCGATGTGGGTTTTTCAGTTTGGCTTTCTGTGTGTTTGAGGTTAAACTCAGCTTCACCAATTGATTTGGTTTTATGCAGAGTAGCTAGTTAACGGCAGGCGTGTTCTTAACCCACAGTGATATCAAAATTTTAAATATGGATAACTCTATAGTAGGATTAAGAACCTAACTCCACTGTTAAATCATTAAACCTATACAATGTCATTTAATAATATCACATACATGTATTCTTTGGACTAAATATATATTACTGATTTGGTGATGACGATGATGATAAACGATAGAAGAAATAAGTAGCTATTATTATGGTAAAAGTTCAGTAGCTGGTTAACCTTCCTTTTTATGGTCCAATCTATATGCTTCAACTTTCCAGTGGTGTAACCTTCTTTTACAGGTTAGCATTCTTAGACAAATCAACCTAAACTTTACTTTTGTTTAAAATATGAAAACTGATTTGCTCATTATAATGGCAACGATCAAGAAGCATGAAAGTAACCTAATCATGGCAGGAACGATAAGACAAGTATCTAGACTACTTCAGCTATACATCTTCTGCATCATTAGCATTATTAGTATAATATATTATGTAGTTATTACGTGGAATATCACTATCATTTAAAGAATCTTCCGTAAGACCTTTAGCTGCGCTCTATGCTAGTGATATCAAGGTCTGTCTGTGAAGTATTCTGCTAAGAAAACTAATGTCTATAGTACAATTTTGCCTCTATATTAAAAGCACCTATTGGCTAGTGTATATTGTCTTTTCATTTCGAGGATAATGACATTGCTATCCTCACGATTTGTAATAGTTTTCTCTAATCCAGATCACGTGAGGTTTGAAAGAGCTGCATGTGTATATGGTCCCTCCCATACTCTGCAAATCTGTTTTCCAGCTTGTACGTGTTCATTCCCCCCTGATCCTATTTACACGCTCACTCCTTATGCTGGATTAATAGTCATATGTCAAATCGTCTTAGCATTGCAAAATATGAATCATAATTATGAGTTTAGGTTTATTTTGTCATCATCTAGTCTAACATCTGTTCCAGCACACGTTATTTGAATAAAATGACTATTTAATATGGTTCCTCGTTCAGTAGTAACGATGCTTCGATGCTATTGGTGAGCCCCCCCCCCCGCAGATCAGCAGATCTTAAAATAGGCTTAGCCTATGTAATTATCTGTGGGATTTTGCAGTTAAAACCCTTCGATCTGGTTTTGTTATTTTCTTGGTTATCGTCTCTCTGTCAAATACGAATGTAATGAGGTTGAACAAAAGAATTATTTACAATTGGTCTATTATTATATATATATATATATATATATATATATATATATATATCATCAGAGTATTGTAAATAATGTTTACCTATGCCAATGCAATTAAGAATAATAACATAAACTGTAATCTTGATCAATAATATAGTAAATTATAATTTACGGTAAACATTTTAATAATTACTAAGTAAGTAATAGTCTTTGTCTAAAATTAAGCATTTAATAAACAAAAAAACGTTTTGTGTAATACAGTTCCCATTTGATTTATAGGGGAAATGTGTATGTTTTAAGAACTTGCTGCTAAATGATTAAGTCACTAGGCATTATTATCCTTGAAAATAATTCATCGACAACATGAAAAATAGTAAGTGATTTTCAGTTATTGTTAAAGTATGCAGTTACGGCAAGACTTTATTTTGATAAAACCTGAGCGTGATGGAATTTAATTATTCCGTTTCAAACTTTAAAACAACACACTTTAGTTCAGGTAATTACTCATTCGGGCTGTTGTAGCTATATAAAACAATTTGGGTCTCTTCTCTCAGAATAATTAGAGTAAACAAAGTTGAATCGGAAGACATATTACTAATTTCTTTCAGTCGAGGATTCCAGTATATTTGACAACACTACCAAAATCATCTTCATGATTTATGTTAGTGTATTATACAGAATATTGAGAATTGCGCATTTGCTTAAACCCAACATTGCTAAATATATTTATTTCCATTCGATTCAAGAATTTAAAGGATTTCTGCACTTCAAGCTGATGGTATTCTATTACGTTGCACTGTATTTATAAACTAGTTAAATTCCATTCCGCGAGATAATATTCTGCAAATTTATGTACTTTAATACGAATTGAAGTGTTAAAAGAACGTTTGCAACGTAATGCACCAGAGATAAAGCGATATCAATTCTTTAGATAATGATGGTAATCGCACAAACGACTTGTATTTAACTTTTAACTTTAATATTTAAACTCCGTTTAAAACGGGTGTATTAAAACCGGTTACTAGCAATAATCCTTCGTTTATTTGACCATTAAAATATTTCCCGACCAGTTTTATAATTCATCCATCAGCACAATAAATGTTGATTTGTCTTCACGCTATTTCAAACTATATTGGCTGTTTGGTTCATTCAAACACAGATTGAAATGGCGTCAAATTCAGAAAACAAAGTATTCTTTATCTAATAGGAGTGTTGTACATGATGACATTTGAAAGTTTGTTACGGTGATCAAAATAAAGATTTGTTTGTTGGTGTGGAATTTAAATATTGGCACCATAAATGATATAATAACAACATCTATGTTTTTGCCCAGCTCTCTTTACCTACTACGAGAAACTAGCTCGCTCCCTCCCTTGGAATAAATTACAGTTGGGTGAATTATATATCATTTGTCTTATTGTTGTTCGATTCCCAATCTGATCATCGTGTACTTTAAAATTGTCACGATGTAAATAATTGACCTTTACGACACCAAACTCTGCTGCCTTTTTTTAGCAATTACACTCGATGCAAGACATTCCTTTGTCACCTTATCCATGGATTAATCAGAAGACGTATTCCCAATAAATAGGAGCAAAATGTTCCGTAGGTCTACCTTGTTGTGAATCTCGTCCCAATTATTGCAAGCCACAATTGAAAAGATGTACATTGTCCTAAGAGGTGGTGATGGTACTGTTAGAGTAGTTGCATTGAAAAATTAAAATTTTAATAATTCGTCTAATATAAATTTACAGACGAAACATGTATTCATCGTCACCGCTGTATGTACGATACAGGTACAGTTGTGGTTTGTCTAATTTAGTTTATGTATCACTATTTTTCATTTGCATTTGTTTTATTGGTATCTTTAATTCATTCTATATCTTACACAGATGTCGAGTACAGCTCATTAATTTAACGATATTCACTTCTACACACTCAGATTGTTTCATATCTCAAGGATGTCATCTACTGAGAGAGGCAGGACACCAAAAGTAGCAGTAAAATGAAAAATACTCCTTACTCCTTACTGAGATGGACAATTGCAGTATATTAGCCATATTATCTGAAAAAGTGTAGCAATATATGAGTTTTCTTTTTCTTTTTAATTTCTTGGATCACTAACGCAACATTCTCCTAACATGCTTAAGCCAGTGGACTCTTTAGATATAAAGCCTTTAAACCTGTCTAATAGCATACCCGTTGGCTAATCAGCTTTCTAAAAGCATGGAAACTTAACCATCAGTTGCCATAGTAATACCTGTAACCAAATTACACAGGTACACGTACACGTAACTTCGTCTATATTTAGACAAATAAAATAAAAAGAAATGGGAAAAATACACCAATATTTTCTGGATAATTTCCGATAATTGGTCAGATTTGTCTACATGTATTTACTTGTGTATGTGTGTGTGTACGTGCGTGCGTGTATGTGCGTGCGTGTGTGCGTGCGTGTGTGTGTATGCATGTGGGTGGGTATGTGTGTGTGACTGTGCTATGAAGCTGACGTGTCTTTAATGCAGTTTGGAATGTAAACCATCTTAAAGGCAAAATCAATAACAAATAAGTCCAAGATTCCGAGGTCAATGTTGTTATTTCTGTTAGCAAATCTTATATAAGTCTTCAAGATACCAAACCTTACATTTATGATACCATCTTTGTCTGGCAATCCTTTGGTGAATGGTGATGATGATGATGATGATGATTGATGTTTTACGGCCACTTTTGTGCACATGGCAGGCTAAATGGGCCGAGCGACCTCCAAAGGTAATGAGACGAAGTGAAAGACGAAACAACCTTCAGATATGCCCACGCCGGGATTCGAACACGGGTGGTAGTGATCTGTGGTCCAACACGCTACCGCTAGACCACGGAGGCGCCCCCTTTGGTGAATGGAAGATCCAACAATGTTATAAATGAAGACACCTCAGAGTAAAGAGGTTCACGCACAAACATTTCTAACTGATAAAACTGATCAAGTATTTATCTGGTATGTAGTACAATGCCAATCTCTGCCACCTATGATAATCATAATCGTCATTTTCTGGTATTCCAGTACACAGAACCCAGTTCATTTCCTGATTGTCAGAAAATAACGCCAAGATGTGCTAGGTAATTAACGAAAGATGCATTGATTCTTTTGAGTAACAATAAGCTGATCTGAAACAGATCATAGAAGTTGATTGATAATGAAGATCGTCTTCTTCGGCAGCGGAAGTAATTAATAAAATCCATAGTCACTCTGACGGCTAACTGACGACGAGACAGATTATCTGCACTTCATATATTGCTTAATAATTAGAAAACGATTCCTTTACGTGATTGTCTCATTGAATGAGTATAGACTGTCAAGACAGATGAGGTGGATTCAAATTTACTAATGGACTATTCAGAAAATTCAACTATAAATACCAATAGAGAATTGTCAGATTGTACCTTTTTATCACACAGTGAAGCGATAATTATTTTTAGCACCGTCTTTGTTTAAATGCTAAAATAGTAACAGTTTTCCTTCTACTGTCAGTTACCTTACTAAACCACGATCGTCAGCAATCAATGCTATATACCTGATAGGTAAATATGCTAATAAACTGTGACCACACAAGTAATAACAGCGTCGATTGTGGTTAGGATATCTTGAGTCAAAATTAGGATTGTTGTTAAAATACCTTCGGTCAAAATCAGGGTAATACAGATACTAATTTGACCCGACTTTGGTCAGTACTTCTTATTTTAGGCTACAACGCCAAAGGTCACATCAATAAACTGTTAATGTTGTCTAGGACAAATTCTAAACGTTATACATGGCAGCGATATGTGTCTTTGCTGTTAGGAATCTAACCATAGAGTATTACGAGGGATTCTGTAGGTATTTTGGGACAACAAACCTGTATTCGCAAAATACACAATTCATATCTTGTTAAATATACGTTATACAAACAGTATTCTATTTCTATTGCAAATTGTGAACGCTAACTATATATATAATAATATATATATATATATATATATATATATATATATATATATATATATATATATATATATATATATATTATATTAGGTATATATTTTCTACTACTACTAATACTACCGCCACCAACACCACCAACACAAATACCACCACCAATACCACACATAATGATACGATTTAATTCCTACTGTGCATTGCACATTAATAAAAAGAAGCAAATCTTCTCAACAATTGCATATCAATATTTACATCCGCATAAAGATGCTTCAGGAAGACATAATGCGTTTGATTCGCTAAATTCCATACACACCGAACACATCTTTGCCAAGCAAAATAAAACTTATTAATATATTCGTGTGATAAACTCCACGGGGCAGAGCCATAATGGCTTGTACACTAGGTATGAACGAGAAAATGTATAATATCGCTACTGCAACTACCAAATTTAGACACGATATAATATGTTCTCATGTTGAGTTCACCAATAGCTTTATCGATTGCTTTACAATTTGAATCTGGTAAATGGCGCCATGATACACAGATCGTCAGCATAACGAACACTACCCACATACACATTTCCGATATTACAACCTACAATAGCCAGTCATAAACGTTCAAAGAGTGCGTCAATATATATATATATATATATATATATATATATATATATATATATATATATATATATATATATATATATATATATATACGAAATAATAAACGAGATAACATTCCACCTGCTTAACTCCATTTGTAACATCAAACAATTCGCCATAAATAACATTCCGTTTCAATAATAATAATAATAATAATAATAATACTAATAATAATAATAATAATAATAATAATAATAATAATAATAATAATAAAAATAATAATAATAATAAAATTAATACAAGATGTATCCATATTCTGTTCAGGAAAGTGCAAGTTAATTAACAATTGAAGGAAATTATAAAACATTTTACAAATAGTTCACACTGAAATATCTAAAGTTTACACAATGTCATCAATACCGTATGTAATAAACTATACAGTACGAAGAAGGATATCATGTATCATCATTTGCGACTATTTACAATGTCGACTAAGTCATTAATTAAGACATATCCTGACCGATTTCCTCCAGAAATATATAGCATATGGAGTGTTTACTCGGTTAGTGTTCACGACGTCCAATTACCAATTGAAATAGAGTACAATTGGTATAACTTATACTTAACAAGATGGGAGTAGTGTACTGTACACGAATATCATAACACTCAAACAAGCTCTACCATTTCTCTGTGGTTATATTATTGACAGGAAAAGGGGAAATAGATCAAATGTTAGTAATTTTGTGCGTTTATAAAATTACCTATGACTTTAAGGTTTGTTAGCCATTAATGGTGAAACGTAATTCTGAGCTATTTACTGATCTAGATGACGCTGAAATAAAATAACACCTAAAAAGGCGTTCCCTTTGTTAGATATTAATTAAATTCTTGCTAGCACGGTTCGGCATTAAGTCCATAGAACACATATCACTTTCTAGACACGAGTTTCAGCATTGCAGCCTAAAACAAAAAGTATTTGCCAAAGTCGAATTTAAATAGTTTGTTTATCAGCCTGATTTTCACCGAAAATATCCGAAGAACATTATTATATTACGTCACAAACTACAATCACAGCTGTTATTATTTGCGCTCATATTATATTAGTGTTTATTGAGACATAAACACAGTGTGATCTTTATACACTTATCGGGCATGGTATCATTTAGTATGTTTATGGTTATGTAGCAATAAAGAGATCGTCGGTAGAAACAAAATTATTAATATTTTCCAACCCGAACATATAGAGTTGGTACCGGTTCAAAGAAGCGTGATATTTATGACCATAAAAATGGCTATAAATAAATTTTAGCGTCCCTGCGGGGACGTTTACATTTAAAGTAGCAAAAGGAGACAGTCTGAAAATTGCCTACTGGCACGTATAATTCCAGTTTATGCAGTAACCCATTTGTGGATTTGAAGCCACCCATTATGGCTTGACAGTCCACAACTAATCGATTATGCAATCAGGTTACCAATCATTTTTTTTTAATATATAAAGTGAAGATACTCTTTTTGGTCATCAGTTTTTAATTAGCCATCAGAATGAAGGATTGTATTATTTCCTGGTGCTAAGGAAACGTATTTCATCTCCATTGAGTTCATGTCAATCTATCCTCATCAGCTCTTTCATATCGATTTGCCTATTTTCGAAAGGCTCATTTCATCCTTGATTAATTGCCTATCACGTATCGAGGCTATTTTCTGACAATATTGACACGAACTTGACTTTGTGTAAATAAAAAGTATCATTACAGTCGCGGGGAGAGATTGGCATTGCAGTACATACTAGATACCGACTTGATCATGGTGATAACAGGCCGCCACAATGAAATCGCATACAACATATTATAGAGTAACATTAAATGATAAATATGTTCTTAATATTCATAACTACATAATAAATCTACAACTGTGAACGATTTTCAAGTTAAATGTAAAATTACTATAAACAACAGCAGAAATAATTGTGTCTTAATGTGTCTATGCGTCATTTTGGGTGTTTGATTTTGTGCAAACGTACATGGTTATTTTATATATTATTATTATTATTATTATTATTATTATTATTATTATTATTATTATTATTATTATTATTATTATTATTATTATTATTCAACACCAGACTTTTATTCGCATCGAAATATAAATCACCAGTTGTTATAACATAATATTGAGTAATGGTCATGTGATATAAGTATTTAGACCAATCACAAAACAAGTATTAAGTATTGAGACCAATCATCAATGAGTAACAAGTTTATTAGGAGGTGATGATATAGAATGGAATATTTAATCGTAATGTAACATATTTATGGTAGAGTTCATGTATTCAAAATGGTTATATATCTCCGATATCTCTGATTTATTACCGTGACAACTAAGCTTGATTTGTAGACTATGCCAATTTCACAACCGCATCTGACACCGTTAAGAGGAATATGATTTAACTCGTAACCCGGAGTATCCAGCTCATTTTTGGTGAACTCATCAGTGCCAGTTCCAAGACAAGTTTTAGGAAGCACTAATACATCAATACACTGGCTGGGACAGAACATAATAAGCCATAGGTGTGTCTTTATTCCTCAAGGATTGAACTTGCAAACAACATAACGATAATAGGACAATAACCCTCTTATCATCACATAAGGAGTCGGTGACATACAGGTTGTCAAAATTAATATTCATTAGAACATGTCTAGCTTGTCGACGATGAGGACGCGCAATAACTTTAAAACATTTAGATCTAAAATGGGATGACGATGTATTAACAAATGAATTAACTGCGCCGGGTCTTTACCACTAAGACTCCTGCTATTTACTCCAGGTTTATTGTGATAATAACTTACCTTGTGGCTGGCGGCTGTTAATCTAACACATTAAATATGCCAAAATAATTTGCTGATAGTGCGGGTTCCCCCTCTTGGGCGACAACGTCATCTGAATAAATAAGAGTCTTCGTTCACGTCTTGATATCTGCCCTCATAATCTTTACAGAAGCATGCATTATATTCATTGTTAATCATTATTTTAAAGGAAAATCTGAAGAACAAGAAATGACAGGGCATTATGAAAAAAAAAGTGCTGCTACAATTGAAATAACGTTTACTTGTAACCAGATAAGAGGTCCATTCAATTCCAATTCCGGAATTGGAATTTATTATTTTTTTAAATAATTGGAATTGGTATTGAAAAACTTTGAATTAAACAAAAAATCCACAAATTAACTTACCATTTTACAACTTTAACACTTACATGTGGTGTTACCAATATACTGGAACAAAAATTATCCAGAACCTTATATATATATATATATATATATATATATATATATATATATATATATATATATAAGATATGCACACCGACCGTGTCACCCAACCTGAGCTTTTAACCAATTAAAATGGTCTGGATACCGTGAGCTCCGCCCACAACACTGTGATATACCACAATTAATTTTATATGTCACCGGGAATGCCAATCTGAGTAAAAACTTTCCCTCTCCTAAAACTATGACTACTATAGCCTGTCCCTAGAACTAACTGTTTTAATAACCATTTGAGATTAAAAATATATATATATATATATATATATATATATATATATATATATATATATATATATATATATATCAGATATGCACACTGACTGTGGCACCACACGTGAGTATTTAACCAATTAAAATGGTCTGCACATAGCATGCCTTTAATAAATATAGAAATATTGCGATTTAGGAATTTACCCCAGTTCAATGTTTAGAACGGTGAAAAACAAATTAACATATGATCTATATGAGCTCAAAATATGTTTTAATTGTGTTTTAATTGTTAATAGCCTTAGAGCAATTTTGTCTGTATAAGGCGCTATATAACATACTATTATTATTATTTATTAGTATATTATATTATGACTAATCCTACAGTCAGCAGACAGACAAAGAGAAAGTTATCAAAAGGCTTTCATCCTCCTAAATAACTGTTATACTACAGCTATATAATAAATCTACGTCGTCATATTGAACTAATTTGTCACTGGTTCAAAATATATAGGTAAGGATACACATACACCTATTGGCATGAAATTAAATGGAAATAATTTACACCTCCAGACATCAAAACAGTCGTTCACCTATGCAGAGGCGGATCAGGGGATATTGCCGCAGGAGGCCAAATATCTAGGGACGCCGCTATTAGTGTAGTAGAAATATATTTGCGAGCGTAGTGACCCACCTACGACATGGGGTCTCTGGCCCACTGAAGGGTACAGAAACCAGAGGGTGCTGGCGTTTTATGGGGCATTATTAGCCTTTCCTGAACTGAAATATCACCAAAGGACCTACTCAATGAACACTCAAGTGATAAGTTACGAAAACAAATTATTTATACGAATCTTTTTTCAGTTCGAAATTGCCGCCCTTGTAAAAGTGCCGCCCCCTCGCCCCCTACTAGTGCTCCGCCATTGGACCTATACATGTCTGGCCAACTCATCAGCTGGTGGGTTCCGGCTAATCCCCTATTTGTACATAGCAAATTTGTCACGCCACCAGGGAAGCTGTTTTGATACCAAATGCTACATGCAGTAGTAATTCGCTTTGGTTCAAAAGAGACCCGCCAAATCACTATAACGTCCTAACAGTTAATCCTCATACAACAGGTAGTAATTCCTGAGATAAAGTGTTTTCTTTTTAGATTATAGTTTGGTTGCAACGCTTTTGGGGTATGCACCTACAATGTTTATTGTATGACAGGAGTTAATAAATATCACAGCACAATAAATACCCGACGGAGCAAAATATATAGAAGTTGCACGTCAATATATACACTTAATACACAATACCTCTCTTTAATCTTTAGGATGTCACATGCGTTTGAGTGGTCATATTGATCTGTTAAACGGTAAGCGATATAAATTGTGCATGGCCCTCTTTACTCTGAGGGCTTTTCATTTAGAGATATATCCTCCAATGTCAAAGCTCGATTTCATTTTTAAACATCAATTTTCAGACCAAGATGACATCGAACACGTTACAGATGACGCCAATGTTGTTATTTCGTGAAAAACATTTCTGGATACATTTGTCTTTCTCTTGTTAAGTAATCAATATTTAATTTGATTGGCAGATCGTAACTCAAAGGTAGGTATTAATAATTTAAATGTAGCTATAGCTGGAAACGAGATGTGTGTAAGATTTGCTGAAAGAAATATTGAAAAGAGAGTCACATACCTACTCAGATTTATGAATAATGGCATATATATATATATATATATATATATATATATATATGTGTGTGTGTGTGTGTGTGTGTGTGTTGTTGTTGTTGTTAACAGGTTTAAAACACCTTAAACAAATCTTGGCTGATGGTACTTCACCTTCAAATCAACATCCACTAGGTTGGGGTAATTTGAAGTATATAGCCTCCGCGCTCGCTACACAAGGATATAAGGCCGAAAGGCGTCTGTCATGAGAAATAGTTCCCACAAAAACATCTATTAGCAGGATTCAAAGCAACAATCTGGAGATTTGTATTGCAGGAGTGTATCTAATGCGTCATTGTAAAGTTTTGGCCACCCTTATTGGGTATTGCTATAATACTATTATTTACATATTTAAAATTTAAACGCATACTAATCAGATAGAAAACAATCTGATTTCTACAATATATTGTGTCTGAGTATTAACAGCGGTATAAACCAGAGCCAAGTTATTGTTCCTCCTAAATGAGTTCAGATTTGCGCTTATAATTACTAAACAGTGATATTCATCTTGTAACCAACTGATAGTTTAATTACACATTTGCCAATTATTACCGACTGTTCTAAACGCGTTTTCTGCTTTTATTTCGTTGAAAGATTAATCAGTTTAAATTATGAGGAAGATAACAACCCTAACAAAAAGTAATTAAATTTCCCAATGAAGTATTCATCGGTTATATGAAAACAACTCTTGTCATCTTGGTTTTGCGAGAGTACAAATTCAATTCAGTAATCTGAAGAAATCTTCATGCTTAATTGTACAAGAACTTTTTGGTAAAAGGATTTGTTTTGCGATTACAGTAGGACTGATAGTAATCATCTGTGTTTTGTTTGTCCTACTACAGAAACAATAATGGTACGTTTATCACTTATCTATTGCACAAACAATGTCTCTTGTTTTCTTGAGTACGAAAGACAAAGGATCCGATAAGAACCGATTTGTCACCTTCTACGTCTTATTTAATCTTGCTGCTCAAAGCGTCTTCTAAAGCTAAACCTAGGAAAGAGTTCATGACAATAAGTGTACTATAGTGTTCTGGTCTATATCGGTCGTGTACTAATATATAGATCTTCAAGTGTCCTTACGGTGTATTTTTTGTCCTTTGTCAGATTGGTTGCTAGTCTGCCGGCTTTTCTTTTCTTCTGTCTGCACATTGGAATGTAAATGTAAATGTTGCTGTTTTACGGCCAGCTTTGTGCACATTGTAAGCTAAACGGAACAAGTGACATCCAAAGCTAATGAGGCGAAGTGAAAGATGAAACACCCATTCCGACATAGCCCCGGTTGGGTTTTGTTCCTATAAATAGGTGGCCAACCGCGCTACCGGTTACACCATGGAGGCGCCCTAACTGTACGTAGAACTAGCTATCTATATTCCCTTCCTATGTTCTTGACGTCATTGTTATTTTGTTTCCTGAAGCTGACGTCAGTTCCCTGTGAAATCTTGTCGACGTCAATACGACATTGTATGTCTGTCATTCGTCAGAAGGCAGATAGAACTTTCTCATACGTGCTATTTTAGGTATCAATTAATGTGACACAATATGATAATTAGTTTGTGCATTATAAATCCAATTATGATTTACATTGTTATACTGTTAGTTTACCAATCGATTAAAGCTAAAATACAATATAACGAACGGTGTATGAACAACATTCATGTTTCTAAAAAACCTGATACACAGATATGCTACACTATCAACTAAATGCCTTTAAACTGTGATCACAAAATAATGTTCTTTAGAAGTAAAATCAGTAATATGATTGTCGTCAGCTAGTATACCTGTGATAGAAGTGATACTAGCCGCGATTATAATTTAAAATTATTAATAGGCTAAATCGGTCGAGCGACATCCAAAGGTAATGAAGCGAAGTCAAAGATGAAACAGCCTTCAGATAGGCCCACGCCGAGATTCGAACACGGGTGGTAGTGATCTGTGATCGAACACGCTACCGTTAGACCACGGACGCGTCCCACATAATAATAATAATTATTATTATTACTAGAAGTAGTTATAATTGTAATAGTAACAACATCAGTAGTTGCATTATTAATATTATTATTAGTAGTAGTAGTAGTAGTAGTAGTAGTAGCATTATAATTAGTATTATTAGTAGTAGTAGTAGTAGAAGAAGTGGTAGTAGTAGTAGTAGTAGTAGAGTATACGTAGCAGCAGGAGTAGTAATAATAGTAATACAGGTAGCAGCAGTAGTAATAATAGCAGAAGTAGTAGTATAAATAGTATTCTACTAATATTATAAAAGTTGTATATTATTCTATTACGTTTCTACCATTTTTAAATAATTTTTTATTTTGGGGAATACAACTATTTTTATTAATTAGTCCATCTTTAGCAATAAGACAATCACTCTAGCAGAGTGTTTAAACCAGCCTCACTTAATGCAGTTGTTAAACTGATTTTAACATCCCCTAATAAGTCCTGTAAACATGATCCTATCCCATCCTTTCTGCTAAGATCTTGTCTTCACACTAATTATTCCTATTACTAAGAACATAAATTTATCACTAAATTCTGAAGTGTTGCTTTTTTTATTTTAAAGATGTCCATGAACATGCTCCCCTTAAGAAACCTTCTTTGGCAGTCAATGACCTAAACAGCTTGATTACTGCACCTCTCTTTTTTATAACATCGCACGCAAAAATACCATTAAACTTCAGTGTATTCAGAATTGCTTAGCGCGGGGTGTCACACGATTTCTTCGGTTTTCTCATTCTAAGCCACTCCTAAAATCAGTGCATTAGCTTTATGTTCCATCTCGCATCATTCCTAAACGCGATATCATTGCCTATCGAACTATTTATTCCAGTTAAGCTTTGTATCTATTTATCATGATTGTTCTAACTCCCAAGCGCACAGGGCTCCAGGCTTTCGGTTGCTGCCTGTTCCGAGGGTTAAAACTCATGATGGCAGTTGTTATTTTTCAGTTGCTGTTCCTACTCTTTGGAACTCACTCCCTGAACATGTTACATCATAACTTAACATAGTTGCTTTCCATCACCATTTGAAAATTCATAATTGCACACTTGCTTATCCCTCCTATGTCGTCACAGCATCCGATCAGCTGTTGACGAAGTAGTAGTAATAGTAGTAGTAGTAGTAATTGTTGTTATTGTTATTGTTGTTATTGTTGTTGTTGTTGTTGTTATTATTATGGTTGTATCAGCAATAGGAGTAGTAGTAGTAGTTATAGCTGTGTGCCTCATAAGAACCAGAAATAACTATTTTTAAGGCCTCCGTTTTCCTTTTTTTATTATTTGAAGAGCCTTCTATTTAAGCTACCTTTAAATGGAGTAATGCTACCTTCATTGACATGGATCCCGTTATTTATGTAGATAGATAATATTTATTATTTCACAATATACTAAGATTAGTCATATAAGTTAATACACAAAAAGATAGTCTACTTAGTAGTGTTTTATATTTTTAATGAAAGATTTCACGGAATATTAATGTTAGAGCCACATATTCGGATTTCGGCAAAATGGCTCTGGTCAGTATGAACCTTTGAAAAAACCTTAAATGAATGTGTTACTATTGTAAAAGTAATTAAACGCAGCAGTATTAGTCATAATGATGATAGCATTGTCCTTGTTAATGTTATTATTATTATTATTGAAATTTATAGCACGAATAAATTAAACTTTACCCAATACTATTATTTGTACACAATGAGAAATATAATCCAATTCTGTGCAATTACAATTCATCATATTATTTAAATTTTCACAATACTTGCAATCCTATTGGAGATATTCTTTTCAGACTAATCATATTTATTATAGAGTGCTAATTTTTCTTATAGAAATTATCTTTTTAATGCAATTTATTTGCTTTAACATATGTCTCATAATTGCCATATACCATGTTCGTATCAATTCGTTGCCAATATTTAATATATAGTAACTATTAAATAAGAATAGTAATTATTAATTTTATGGGGTGTAGTCCATAAATATAGCTCACATACGCCTAGAGAATCAATATCAGTTTGGCAGCCTTCAATTATACACCTTAATTATTTTCTTTCATTAATGTGGTGATGTGTTATCTGCTCAAAGTGAATGATATCCTGTATGAAACAGGTTGTTATTTTTTATATACTCGAAAGGAGTTAAATACTGTGGGAACAGAGAAATGTGTCTGTGACACAGTGTTCATACAGTTGCATATATTTTAGGAGGGGGATGAAACAATATACCGCCAATATACTAATCTCTCTCTCTCTCTCTCTCTCTCTCTCTATATTATATATATATATATATATATATATATATATATATATATATATATATATATATATATTACCTTATCACAACTACATTACCTTGATACACCTTCATATGCGTCCTCTCTGTGGTGGTACCTTGTTGGTGGTCAGGAGGCTTGCGCGTCTCAAGGACTTTGAGAGCTATACCGGCGGGGGCCTGGTCCCTGGCAGGTTTAACCAAGCCGGACAGGTCTCAGGGTAGGGACCAGACGAAACCTAGCACCTGGTCCTCCAGGTTGGGGGTTGGGCGTGGGGCATAAAATTAATTATTGTTACGGAAACCACAACAATCAAAACTACTACAAGGGGCACCATAGAAGACTTGAGCCAGCCTGGGGTAGGTCCCTTCAAGATGTGAGAGTTCGCCATGGAGCTGACATTTATAGTGATCACTATTTGGTAACCGCATGCGTCAAGTTGAAGCTCCACAAAGTGGTATCAGAGAGTCAGCGCCGTAAACAACTAGATGTCACAAGACTCGCATGCCCAGTCACCAAACAGCTGTTCGTTTTGGAGCTGAGAAACCGCTTCATTGCATTAACTGACACATCAGGAGAGACTGACCACGACGCTACCAATAAATGGGATGCCATCAAGAACACCTATGTCGAAGTAGCTACCAAAGTCTAGGGCCACAAGGAGAAGAACCACAAGGAATGGCTAACACCGGAAACATGGAAACAGATTGAGGAGCGGAAACAACTCAAAATGAAGATGCTGAGTACCAAATCAGCGAGACTCCAACAATAAGTCCAAAAAGCATACAAAGGCAAAGACAAGGAAGTGAAGAAGAGTGCCAGAAATGACAATAGGTCCTAGATAGGGCTAGCAGCAGAAGCTAAGAGTGCTGCAGCAACAGGTGAATGAGCACTGTCTACAAGATCACCAAACGTCACTTACGTCCAAACGTAATTACACTACTCACTCTGCCCCTGTGAAAGGGAAAGATGGCAGAACTATTACAACTGAACCTGAACAAGCTGATAGATGGGTTGAATATTTCTGCGAAGTCCTGAACCACCCTCAGCCAAATGAACCCGCCGACTCCCCACCAGTGCAAGATGACCTCAACATCGACACCAGTCCCCCAACAGAAGTGGAAGTTAGAAATGCCATCAAAGCCATGAAGTGTGGAAAAGCCGCAGGCGTAGACTCCATTCATGCTGAAATGTTGAATGCCGACCTCAGTACAGCTATAAGAGTCCTGACTCACTTGTTCGACAGCATTTGGGACAAAGACATTATCCCAAATGACTGCGACAAAGGACTTATTATAAATATCCCTAAGAAAGGCAACCCCAAGTCTGTGACAATTGGCGAGGAATCACAATCTTGTCCATCCCCAGCAGAGTCTTCTGTAGAATCCTTCTTGGAAGAATTGAGACAGCTATCGATAAGAAGCTGAGACAAGAACAAACGGGATTCCGGAAGAGAAGAGGGTGCACTGACCAGATATTTGCATTGAGAAACATCATAGAGCAGACTCTAGAATGGAACTGCCCACTGTATATCAACTTCATTGATTTCAAAAAGGCCTTTGATAGTATCCACCATGACACTCCTTGGAATATCCTATGGAGTACCTCTAAAGATTGTTTCACTGATAGAGATATTCTAGAACCACTTTGAATGCAGTGTCATCCTCGGTAATACATCCTCTTAGTGGTTCCCAGTGAAATCGGGTGTTAGATAGGGATGTACCCTCTCACCCATCCTCTCCTTAGTCGTCATCAACTGGGTTATGCGGAAAACTACATCAGATAAACCCAGGGGTATCCAATGGACTCTCTTTTCCCAGTTAGAAGACCTCTACTTTGCTTATGACCTTGTATTTCTATCAATACATGCAATACACAAGTGATGAGCATCAACACCACACCAACCGCACCTGTTACCGTAAATGGTGAACCACTTGAGTTTGTACAGGACTTTACCTACCTGGGTAGTCTCATCAGCAAAGAACATGGAGGCCAAAAAGACATCAAGGCAAGACTCGGTAAAGCCCGCTGTGCTTTCGCCAAACTGCAGAACATTTGGAAGTCTAACCAATACACTACCAAAACAAAGATAAGACTTTACAACAGTAATGTGAAGTCCATCCTTCTATATGCTGGCGAATGGTTACAGCTGCTACACAAACTGACGAAATAACTTTTTTTTATAATATCTTCAATGTATGACACAAGAATTTAATATTATCGTATATGTAAGTAGGTTTAGAGTCTTATTTATCTAGAAATGTATAATCACTGTCATTAAACTTTAGATGTCAACGTATCTCAAGACTATTCTTTATTTATATACATCAGGCTCAATGCATCCAGATTAATAAAAAATAATATAGAACTGTAGTCTATGATAATCTCTGATGGCTTTACATTGGCATGTATTTTCTTTAAATCAAATGTTGAATATTAAATAATAGTTGATTGAATGAAAATATTGATTTCTTCATGTCAATGCAATTATCATTATATTGGCAGAGTAATACATTTTTGTTTTAATTATGTCCTAACTCCGAATTGCAATGTCAAATTGAGTTATTTTTAATGTCAGTTGCTGACTGATATTTGCCGATCATATGAATACAATAAGTTGTGTTGATATTAAAATGTCTGGTTTATTAATACATGTTATTGCAAACTATGACTTTACTTTAAAAATATTAACGCTACATTTTGTCGGTTTTCAACTACCTTGGTACTAATGCGTTATAATTTATTATTATGTCACACAATCATTTCTCAGCAAATTAACATTTACACACTTTATTGCTTCAGCGATAACCTAACCATATACAATAGATGATAGAAGTAAGACCCGAGGAGACCATAAAACCTTCTGTAAATAGGTAATATGTTTCAATAGCATTTTAACTCTGTGATATTTGCCACTTTCATATGTTACATAATTTATTGTTTTATCGCTTCTCTGCTAGCTAATACAAAAAAAAACACAATACACAAATTTCGACACCTTTTCTTGCGTATATTTAGCATTCTACGTCGTCTTAAAAGCAAATCTCACGTATTTATCTATCTATATACGTAGGTATCTTAAAACAACTGGCTAATTATTGGGAAGCAGCAAAGTCAAATATATACCCTGGTCCTCAACATAATTCTAGATATTGAATAAGAACAGCTCCGCCTAATAACCGTCAGTTATGTTTCCATCATATATCACACTGCCAATAAATAGCACGATATATCATAAATGTGAACCCAATCTTCAAAGTATGGTTTAAATATTTATAGAAAATGTTAACAGTATTAGAAGATGTCCCCGAAAAAAGGTAGAAGATGAATGAAAGAAAATAATGGCGACAAAAGACTTGTAATTGTGTCCCATATCTAGTAGCTATTGGCGGATGTAGTAAATATCTCTCATATTAAATCTTGATATGTCACTGATAAACTCAAATCTCCGTAAAAAAAACCAGATGATTTACAGTTACGCTTTTCCGATGCTAACATCAAACATTATTTGTGAATACATTATATGTGAAGATATTTAATTTAACAACAAAAACGATGTCTGCAAATCAAATAACGTTAACGTTTTCAAACCATTTTTGTTTGTTATATTAACCAATTTATGAACCATGAGTAACAAGACTGTTAAAAGAAATTGGTGATTGCTTTTTAACGACTTGTCCTGTGGGTAAACTGAAAGACCGACATATAAAGGGAGTAGAAATTCTACGAAAAATATTTATAAGAAGAATTGTAATGTAATTATTAATCGATTCTGCTTTAAATTCTAAACAACACAAATAATGTGCCTTAATTGTCTAAATGTGTGTATGCGTACATGTGTGTGTTCTTGCATGTGCGCTTCTGTGTAATTTAGGTGTGTTGGCGTGTGTGAGCATGCTCGTACGCCTTGTTAATATTAACGAGTTATCTCTTCATCATTGGCTGCGTCTTCGATAAAATGTATCTTCAATATTAATTATTATTATTATTATTATTATTACTATTTTTATTATTATTATTATTATTATTATTATTATTATTATTATTATTGAAGAATGGAGAAAAACCAGAAGAAGAAAATTTAGTGTAATCTTTACTGTTACTAATTCCGAATCTAAGATACACATTTAATCATTATTTTAATTAAATTTAGGAAATTCACTGAACTGTCAGATAAGTGAGGTACATATCACATTTAATTGGTTCGCATGAAAATAATTAGTTAATATGTTTTCTATAATTTGCTTTCCTTTTAACTACTTTCAATTCAGAATGTTTATCTAATTAATATTCAGGGGGCTAACTGCCGTTTATTTTCTCACATATAAATTGTTATGCCATGCTAAAATATTATTGCTGCGTCAGGTAATAACTGAAACAATGTGCAGAGACAAAATTTTACTTTTAAATGTAAAACCTACTACTACTTCTACTAGTACTACTATTAATCTTACTACTACTACAACTACTACTACTACTACTACTACTACTAATAATAATAATAATAATAATATGAGGATAATAATATGAGGATAATAACATGAGGATTAATATTAGGTTCTTTACCCAACAAATCCTAGCATTTTCTGTGTAAATCAATGCTACGTACTCAATTGTTTCTTTTCAGTTATATTAGAAATGTAAATTATAGTAAATACTTGATGCACAATTTAATCTAACATAAAATGGCCGGTGTGTTTGTAGCCGAATTAGACAAATCGTGACTGAATGATTAATTGTGTAAAAGTACAGAAGATGTAAACGGTAAACCCACAGCTTCCTTTCACGCAATTAAATTTAGTCCGAATTAGATATATAGATTAAATCTTTTACAGTACAGGAAAAACATCCATGTCATTTGGTTGTTTTACATAACAGTAGAAATAGGTTGAATGATCTCCAAATTCAAAGTGAAATACCATCTAAGTTAAAAGACTGGAGCTTGTTAGTGAATTCAAATTATGGAATTATATTTTATTGGAATAGGTTATGAAACTGCGGTATCAAGCATGACCACCTTCCAGCTGAACTGTCGGTGATAGTCGAATAATTAGTTATAAAGGTTAGTATTATACGATGAACAATTACTAATTTAAAAGAAAAACAATATTTCACTCGATAATTAATAACATACTTTAATAAAGATGTTTTCTTCAGATGCATCTTACTATCCATCATTGCGTCATAAAGATCATAACACTATTGAATGCGAAGAACCTTACTTCATACTAAATAGGTTTTGAATGTTATTATTTAAAAAACAAATAGTTTTATCATTGTTTTGAGACCAACAATAATGTTTTCTGATCATTCATCGTTTGGTGTTTTTACCAAACTCTTTCATTCCATCTTTCTTTCATGTCTTTCTACTTCATCAGACAGATTTAATCATGCTGGAAGTAAGTAAGTAAGGAAGCAAGTAATTATATGGCTTGCTATTCCTAAACCCTTTTATTCCATCTTTCTTTCATGTCTTTCTACTTCATCATACAGATTTAATCATGCTGGAAGTAAGCAAGTAAGGAAGCAAGTAATTATATGGCTTGTTATCCCTAACATGGCGTTTAAATCATATGTAACTTCAGACATAATTATGTTTTGCTGCTGGAAAAAGACGAAGAACGTAATTGTTTTACATTCCTTGTGTTAACCGTCTCAGAATTAGTATCTAATACGTCTTGCAAAATTATAGTACTATAATATATATTATAATATTACAATGTTTATGTATTGTAACAAATAATGGCAATGGATGGAAGCCATCACGTGAATAGATTAATTATGCTCTAAAGAATATATTAATTGCCCCAGATATTCTTCCCCTTTACAATATGCTACGATTTTCTCGATTAATAAACAAAACGCACACACACATACATACATTCAATCACGCGCGCGTGCGTGCGCACGTAAACACACACGTACAACCACACACACAAACACGCAGAGAAGACATTTTATTTAAGAATAATCAAAATCAATCCTCATCAAATATTGACAATGGGCTCATGTTTTTATTCCCACTAGTTTCTAATTTTATCATCAAAGGCTAACAAACATTATTACAAATCCTTGATCCATTTTGTCACAACAATAAATACAACATAATTCGCTGTAAATTCTACCTTGTTTCTATTCGCATGTAACATTGAATGGGCATTAAAATAACACTAAGGAATAATTATTTTTATAATAACACTATGTGATGTTATGGGAAGAAATTAGTAATCTATTTCATCTACAGTCATCAGAATGTGTTCTGTAATATACTCAGGGGTATTGTCTTTCCATGTAAATAAATACTCATCTGATACAGTTTGTGTAAAAGAAACAAAATTAGAAACACATCCTCTAGTAACTTATTTAATATTAATGGCTTTCGATTATGTTTCGTAACATCTCAAGCATAATTAATATGTCTACCCTTTGTTATAAAGATAAGATTTTATCCCCAATGTTGCAATAAATCAGCCTTTGCATCATTATATAGTATGAAGCATATATATATATATATATATATATATATATATATATATATATATATATATATATATATATATATATATATATATATATATATATATATGGATGTGGCTCAAACAGGATATTAATTCGATAGTGCAGCTCGGACTCACCAAATCCGTATTACCTTCCTTGATTCTTCGAAGCATCAAATTCATTTGCATTTTCAGGGAAAGTATTTAATGGGATGTGTTCGATGAAGATTTGTTCCGGAATTTGTTAGCTCTCTCGCTACCCACGGTGACCATATTTGTTTATATTAGATGATTTCATTGCACGTATGGATCCCTAGATTATCGAATATGTGGATGCGATTCTTAGATTAGTCAATCTCAGACAGCACTGGCAAGAACGCATACATAGACATAACCACATCGTAAATCTTGTCATCTTTCGTCGTGAAGATCAAAATGTTATCAAAGTGTGTTGATGACTTCCATGCACTCTGGTCATTTCCGTATTGACAGTGATGTAGCGATATAGAAATAATCTGTTATTGTATTTAGGACATACAGACCCATTGATGAAGTTGTTTTTCTCGAACCACCCGTTAATAGTGATCAACTGTACGGTCTCTCTATCCAGAGACGTTGTATATGTACATGCATCTCTCATGACAAAGAGAAATTCTAAGAAGGTCACTACGTCAGCAGAATAGTAAGGAAATACAGGTTGCAAAGTGATGCAGAACGTATTATCAACAATTGTGGATCAGAACAAGTCCGTATGTGCACTATGAAATGTTCATGGTTAGTAAAATTCAATTTATAAATACACTACATCTGCCAAATGAACCAAGGGGCCGATTCAGCCCTATATATAAACCTAAATATTAATAATTCAGAGAAAGAAAGATATGGCCCACTGATTTCAGACTTTTTCTATCAAATTATATTAAATAAACATAACGGGTTGCTTCTAATCATAGTTGTTTTCCATTATATTATAATGTAGTTTGTTTAAGATAAGCCAGGATTACTTTTACTTCTGGAACAGTTAACTGCATTTGATCATTTTTGACTTCATGCACTTTTTTCATGTTTGATCTTTCAGATGAACCATCTAAATAGTTCCAATTATATGTACAAAGCCGTTCCCAGAAGAATGTCTTCTCATGGTTTTTGTCTAATGTGTTGTCAGTGGGTTATGATGTGCCAAAAGACTCTGTTCTTGGTTTTTTGGTTTTAATGTTGTATGGATACAACCTCTTGGGATCTTTACAAACCTAAAGAGTACTAAATATCACTAGTATGCCGATGACAGAAAGCTTTATATGTCACGGAACCTTGGCATTGAATTGCATTTTTTCTAATTCGTTGGAGAATTTATAAATATTGTATTGCTGATATTCGGCTATGAATCGCTTAAATTCTTAGAAGAAAGATTACCTATTTGGTTTCACTACATTACGCTAAATCCCTAAAAATATCAGCATTACAGATTGGTACATCTTCCATTACTACTAATGGGTCAGCAAATGTCTAGAGGGTATCGTAAATAAATGCATTAATATGTATGAACAAGCCCTATCAGTATACATAACTGCCTACTAACATCCTAAGAATGTTAACTATCTACAAGCAATCTTCACACAAGAAGTACTTGTTACAGATATCTTGTTTGATTACATCTGCAACAGACTATTGTAACTCCCTTCTATATAGGAGAGTTTATCATTTAAATCCATCACCTTCAGCAAATTTAGAATGGCGAAGCTCGCATGGTGAACATGATTCGCCAATATGATTATTTCATCTGAATTCTTCATTGGCTACCATTTTAAATAACGTTTCCATTTAAAGATAGTACTAACAACTTATAAATCCATCAATGACTTGGTAACTGAATACCCGTATGATCCCGTAAAATATGTATACATCTTAAGTTATCCTATCATATACCTTTACTGATTGATGCATCTTTGCTCAGGTACTATGGCGAGTGTCCGTTTAATGTAACAACTCCCACTTGATGGAATGAGTTTCCGGCAAATATTTGAAATGT
>JAODUP010000156.1:1547500-1570000 GCA_025642065.1 Paralvinella palmiformis
TTAGAATTGTATTATTATTATTATTATTATAAGCAGTAGTAGTAGTAGTGGTGATGGTAGTAGCAGTAGTAGTAGTTGTATTGGTCAACATAGTAGCTAAACATGGTTAACAGCTATTTATTAAGAATACCACCTCACTGCGTAATTGCATTCGAAATAGAAATATGACAATTTTGGAGGATTATCCAAACGATTTTTAATTGTATTAGCGTTAATAATTTGTCCAACAAAACACAGTAGACCCTGCAGTAATAATAATAATAATGATAATGTATATTTAAAAAGTGCCAAAACCCTGTTATCAGGCGCTGTACAATAAAAGAAAGAGATATTTAACAAAATGACTATATATAATGAGTAAGTTGACAATTAAAAGCTTGTTTGAATAGGGTTGTTTTAACATTTAAAAAAAAAACATTTAATGACTTAGAATGTATAATATGACTAGGCAACTTATTTCACAATGTTGGCGCAGCAACACTAAAGGCACTCGGTCCATATGTTTGGAGTTTGTATTTAGGTAGGGCAAAGATCAGTTCAACAGATGATCTGAGTGTTCGAGTGTTGGCCTTCTCATGAAGTAGTTCTGTCAAATAAGTCGGTTCTTATTATTATTATTATATACCATATTTATATAGTACTCTTTTCATAAACTACATCATGTTCAAAAGTACTTTACAATACAAGACATATAAACGTAATATGTTAAAATGACATGGAATAATATATATTAAATATAAAATAAAATATTACAATATACTTAATCAACTAAATTAAAGTGTTATAATATACTGATATAAAATAGTACAATATACTTAACCATTTAAATTAAATCGTTATAATATACTGATATAATGATATGGAAAAATATATATTAAATCTAAAATAAAATATTACAGTATACTGGTAATTTTGCTTTTTGGATTTAATAGATTGATAAAAAAAGACAAATAAAATAAAATAAACTTAATCAACTAAATTAAATCGTTATAGTATACTGATATAGCAATATATTGAACTGCTATTAACTAGAAGACAAAAATAGAATATAAACATGTTATATATACACATTATTAAAATGACTAGATTTGTTCAGTGAACTAGAAAATAATGTGTTTTTAAAGTTTTTTGAAAGTCTCTGTTGTCTTAGATTATCTGATATCGGCAGGCAGTGCATTCCAGAAACTCGATGCAGCATAGCTAAAACATATGTTACGATATGCTGTGGTCAGCATCTTAGGTACTACCAATAGTTGTGTATTCTGGGATCTTAGAGTCCTGCCTGGTGTATTGGTTTGGTTTGGTTTTGTTGTTCGGGGAGAATCCCCAGGCTGTCGCTTAATCAGCACAGCCTCTATGTTGGAGTGGTTGAGAAACCTTCTCCCCCACCACTCACAGGGGAGCAGTACGGAAAGATGGAGCCGAAATACCCTGAGGGTGGTCACTGCCAGAGTGTTTTACGTCCTCAGGTTTTTTTTAACGTACCCCTTTATTTTAAATAATTCAATGGAGACGGCAGCGCCATTTAACGTGGTCAGCCACCCACAATGTAGTGAGCCGAGAAATTAATCCCTGGACAAGTTTCGACCTCTTACGGGGTTCGAAACTGCGACCATTGCCACCAAGTGCCGGGTGCTTAACCACTAGGCCACCGGAGCTCACTTGGTGTATTTATCTGTAACATGTCTCTTAAATACACAGGAGATCGATCGTGCAATGCCTTATGCGTGTGGACCAGAAGTTTAAACTGAGCACGGTATTTTACTGGCAACCAATGGAGTTTCTTTAACACAGGTGTGATATGATTATGTCTAGCTGTTCTAGTCACAAGGCAAGCTGCCGTGTTCTATAAACTTTCTGATCATGGTATCTAGTAGTACATGGATGAGCGCATTACAATTGCCCAGTCCAAGCCCATGCACCAATGACTTAGTAGTATCTTTAGATAAGTAACGCAGTTGTGGATATCCAGATCTGCATATGGAGGTGACCTCTTGTGTCATTGTCATGTTGGAATCAAACATGACACCTAGATTATGCTCACATATTGTGGGTGTTTTTCGAGCATTCCCTACTTGTACAGACACTTTGTCCACGAACTGTGAATTATATTTTGGTGTAAAAAGCATGACCTCTGTTTTTTCATTATTTAGCTTCAGCATGCTCTTATGCATCCATACCTCGGTGTGGATTAGGCAGTTCTCAATGCGTGTCAATGCTTCAGCCTGGATGACATCATCTTGTGGTTTGAATGACAGGTATAAATGCGTTTCATCCGCGTAGAAGTAGTGCTGCAGTCCATGACGCCTTATGACGTTACCAAGGGGTTTGTATAGAGTAGGTAATTTTTCGGACCCAGAACAGAGCCCTGGGGAACACTGTACTCCATCAATACTGGCAATGACAATTCACCTTCAGCATAAAAACAGTTTGGAAACGTTTGCTAAAATATGATGTCATCCACGCTCCCGGTATCCCTGTGATATCAAAGTGTTGATCTATTCGTTCCAGTAGTGTTTGGTGATCAATGATGTCAAATGCTAGGGACTGGTCGAGCATGACAATCACAGACACATAAGTCCTATCCAGCGAGTCCAAAATATCGTTATTCGCATTGAGTAATGCCATCTCTGTTGAGTGGAACTCACCGTAGGCAGACTGAAGTGGCACAAGGTGATGCTCCATGCGGTAGCCCACAACTTTTCCAGGATTTTCGATACAAATGGTAGATAAGGCCTGTAGTTTTTCAATATCTCTGGGTCTAGACAAGTGTTCTTCAGGATTGGTCTTATCCGAACACATTTGAAGAACAATAGCACACTACCCGTTTCCATAAAGGCATGGACCACATATATAAGTGCATCATGGGTAAATATGGAATTTAAGCACTTAATCTTCCGTATGTGAAAATAGGACGCCTTGCAAATAACAGCCACACCAGACTCCGTGTTCCGATGTTGGTAGAAGAGTACATGATCAGTTTGAAGTTGAAAGTCACTAGAGTGCTTCCTGATATAGGATGACGTTAATACCAGTAACTCGTTTTTTTTTTACTGTTTAGTTGTAGTTTATTTGTGATCACTCAGGACTGTATGTCACAATGCAATTTTTAGACGCTCAGTAACTTACGACACATATAACTGAGTATCATTTGCATATGTATGTATCTGTATTCCATATATTTGTTTCATTCTGGACAAAGGTAAAGTATAGATGATAAACAGTAGCGGTCCCGGGACTAATCCCTGTTGCACCCCGAACAGCAAACACAGAACTTCAGATAAAGCCTCTTCGACAGATATACATTGAAACCGAGTAGGGAGATACGAGTCAAACCAGGCCAAATGTTTTCCTTTAAGCCTTAGGAGTCTCTCCAGTCTACTCCACATAATTCCGTGGTGTCGAATGCCGCCGATAAATACAGTAGGACCAGAACCACACTCTTCCGTCCACCAATTGCCATTAACATATCGTTTTTCAAATGCATAAGTGCAGTCTCAGTGCTATGACCAAGTTTGTATGCTCACTACATATTTTCGTCAAGTCCATGTATAGGCATATGATCTTTTTTCAATTATTTTTGACAGCTTGGGTATGTTCGATACAAATCGATAGTTTTTCAGCTATTCCGGATCCAGATTGGATTTCTTTCAAACGTTTTGGGGAAAACCCCATTACTTAATGAGATGTTGGTAATCTTTGTTAATACGGGACTTAAAAAGCTGCTGCATTTTTTAAGTATTTGAGTTGGTATTGGATCTAGCACACATGTAACACTCGAAAACTTAACTGCTACCTTCCGCATCTGTTCTTCTGTAAGGGGCTGGAATCGATCGAAAATAAAATATGTGGTCTTAGCAGTGTTAGTAACAGCGGATTGTGGATTATCATGTAATACCCACTCTAGCCCATTCCATTCCTAAAAAAAACGAACTCGCCGAAATTCTGTGACATTTCCTGATTCGAAGCACAGGTGGGAAAAACAACCGATCTACCATGTAAGACACTATCCACTACCTTGAAAAAGGTACGCTGGACAGCACCACACTGAACTATTTTATCATTGTAATTGCCACTCTGCACAATCGATAATATCACCCACTCGATTTCTAGCCTCCCCATACATAATATATGCAGTCATACTCCATAATCTGTCCAATGTCTCCGAAGGATCTGGGATGAGCTGAGATTTTAGAAGTTGGTCAGAACATTTTCTATGTTGAATGCATCATATTTTCTTTAGTAAACAGTCTTCTCATTTGGCGACCTAGCAACAGGTTACTTTGGAGAACACATAACAAGAGGCGGATTTATCAATGTTAATGATGCAAGTTCAACTAGAACCAATGAGCTGTGCCCCTACTTCAGCCTTCAGTGGTCATGGAAAGAAGTCCTGCTAGAAAGCATTCAAGAAGCACCCACTACCTGTTAGCTGAGTTAATCATGATGGAGAGCTCGCACCAGTTGAGAGCTGTGTCATCCACATGGCACATCTTAATAGCCCACCACCACCCACGCCAGACTGCAGCTATTTGCTAAAGCCAAGAAGGTCTGGATATGTTGCCTCCAAATAGAGATGCCATAGAACGTCGTGGAATACGTGCCAACTACCAGACAATGATCTGGTAGCAAGCAAACAAAGAACGCATATATGTTCTATCCCCACGGCATGGACGAAGGATGCAGAGTTTCTGACAGCGGTCTGGACAAGACTCCCTCCCTATCCCAAATGCCTGCGTGGAATGGGTGACATGCAGCTGCAAGCCAAAGGGCAATACTGCCCAATGTTTCTTCTTTAAGACAAATATGTCGTGAACTGCAGCATGTGGATGTGATGTAGTCGGTTGCTGCAACCCAGCTAGACAATAGACATCCTTATACTTTATCCTCTACTTATATGTGCATAGACAATTGTGCTATATTAGCTTCGTATGTGATAATTAAACATTTAAAGGGACTAAAAAGAGCATAAATAGTATCAGTATAATTATGCAAATACATACGAATAGACACCTTAACTAAAATCGAATGAATCTCAGCATAGTTTTGTCTAAAGGGGGAGCCATCTTCGTTTTTCAAATATTCACTTATTTGATTTATCGGATGCCTCAAAATATTTGTATGCAAATGATCATATTTCTGGCGCAATTATAAACTACTTAGATAAATGAATCTGTGAACACGGCATTTGTTACCGTAGTTATTTTTATGACCTTGGATATGACCTTGAAACTCAAAATTGACAATGTCATCCACCCACATAATGTTTTTCATCGCATCAATAATTGATTCCTCATGGGTATCTGCGATTAACAAGCAATGCTGTTCCACACTTTTTGAGGCTTTAGCCTCCTGCCTATGATAATAATAATAATAATAGGTTTAATAAGAATGAGAATAAGAATAGCAATATTTGTATTAACACTGACATTGATCAATAAACATTTGCTATAAACATTTGTATTTTATATTGATGCCCCTATATTGCCAGTGATATATGTGTGCATTATGCCAAAGGATATGACAAGTAGTTTAGTCATGATATTTTAATGCTGATAGTTGTAACTTCTCTTCGATTAGTGTAAGTGATACTCAAATATCTATCCATTTTGTACACAAATTTGGTATTAATGTTTGAACGATAAAGTAAAATAATATATTAAATGATATGCAACTTAGTTTTTGTTGTTGATATTTACTAGTCTATTATATTATGGGTTTACTTAAAGCTACTGATACCGTATATTTAACTTGCCGCAAATCAATATGGAAACGTTCAATACACTTAGCATATATTTCCACTGATTGCCCAGCGTTTATATATACAAATATGATGAAGACCGTTATTGTTTTAAATGGTAAAACTTTTAATTATAATACATTTATCATGCCACTAGCTGAAACACGTACACCTTTGTTTGATAGAATCTTTGATAATTAAACATAATTCTCTGCAATATCATTTCATAGAAACGTACTTGTCAAAGGAAAGTTACAATATTTCAATGTAAACTACTTTACAGCTGTTATATTTGGTGAATATGGCCAGTCAACAAGCATCTGTTATAAATATCAAAAGAAGTGCTTTTGGAAATGTCATTACGAATTAGATTCTTGTGGTTTTAGTAATGTAAAATTTATTATAGTACTTTATCATGTACTCTTTAGGTAAATCACATGTATTTAGTATTACTGGCTTACTAAATGGAAATAATAGACAGTATATACCAATCATACCCCATCTGTATTCAATTGTTTAATTTCCCGAGTTACCATTCACTTAAACTCTTAATTCAAGCCTGGTAGGTTCATTCTTCATTGCAAATAATTAAAACCTAACCCCTCCACTTAATACAATGCACAGCCTATCAAAATTAGTGTTAATATTAGTTTTAATATGTTTCTCAGTACAGAGACTAAATATACGTGTGTATATCTATGCCGTATAGTCTGTGTTGGACCTGGTCTAGTATTTATTCATTGAAATATAGAAATATACCAAATATTACCTTTTGCACAAAGCTTCTATTCAGTTATTTGCAAGAGGATTTATGTTTCACAATCAGTTGTTTTTAAACACTTTGATTCTTGACAGTGTTACAGATTCTGCAAAATCAGAAACTGAGTCAGAACAATAAACTTTACTTATAGTTGAGCATGCCTAATTCTCTAATATTGAATTAAAATATTTATCTGCATTTTAGTTGTTATAAATAGTGTATGTTCGACATATTCTCTATAGACTTCAGTAATCATCGCTGTAATTAGTATTTCTGTTGAAAGTCCAAGATTGTATTTTGGGAGATATGTGTTCAGAATTCAATCAAAACCGAATACGTTTGTTTCTTATATATTTAGTTGGATAGTTAGTTTGTGTTTGAAGCTGGTCACGGAGCATCCTGTCTGGCGACGGATATCTATTGGAAGGCTTTTGAATAGATGCGGATCCCTAATTAGAAGGGTCCGTTCTCTGATTGCCCTAATTTTTGTCACTTGCAAACTGTTTTATTTGGGGGAACTCGGCATAGGCGATCCTCCCTTGTTGATGTGAATGGTTTGATTCCAACATTTGGGGCAATTCCTTCTAGAATTTTCCAGGTGTATATAATTCGGTATCTTTCCATCCTGCTTTCCTGAGAGTATATCTTGAGGGCTGATAGTCGATCCCAATAATTTAGGTCAAATAATGGGTATATCTTACTGGAAGATGATCCTAAGAGGAACTCAGTTTGTATTTATATCTCCAATTTTGTGCGGTGTCTATAGCTAGAAGCAGTAATCTATGTGTGTTTAGACTTTGCTGCACCATAGTGTGTTCATAGTATGCATATCTCTGGCATGCAAAGTTATTGTGATCCAGCCGCATTTTTGCTGAACTTTGTTACATACTGTCTCTATATTGTTAGTGAAACTGGGGGTGTCACTCATTTTGATACCAAAATCTTTGACACATAGGGTGTCTAATTTATCTGCTGTTTGGTGCAAATTATGAGGTGGAATCTTATATGACCTGCTTTTTACCATATCGTAGTATTTCAAATTTGTTTTCATTAAATTGCATGTTGTTTATTTGTTGCCACTTGTATATTATGTTGAGGTGGTTTTGTAGTTTGTTGACGTCACACTCATTTTTGATGGCATGAGGGACTCTTGTATCATCCTGAAAATATTTATGTTCCCCATTAGAATGAGAAATAATATTGGGCTGAGAACAGTTCCCGGCGTACACTACTTATTACCTTTGACAAGTTTGAGCTGGCACGATCTGCTGTGATGGATTGGGTTCTATCACTAAGAAAGTTATGAATCCATGTCTTCACCTTCCCCTAGCTGTTTTAATTTAATGCATAGGATCTCATGACCAACTTTATCAAATGCTTTTGCAAAGTCAAGATGTATGACACCGATATCTATTCCCTCTTCTACCTAATTCAAAATGTTGTCATAGGTTTCTAGTAATTGAGTGAGATGTCATCTTTTCGACTTGAATCCATATTGGTTTGCATTTAAGAGATTACTTCCCTTCAAGAAAGTTATCAGTTTTTCACGGAGTATTCCCGCGTTTTCTATAGGCCTGGATCTATGTCAATGATCCTTGGCCTAGATCTTTGCATTCATAGTACAAGTAGAAAAGTAATGCAAAACATCAAATAATATTGGCTGTGTTTACGTGTGTAATATAGTACATAAAATAATGAATTTATTATCATACGAGGCGTGGGAGAGTATTTCGCCAACTTTATGGACATTTAATTGATTTACCTTGTTTTAATCGAAGTCACAACTGCGCTCATGTGGCCTGGATATAAGCATGTGTATGAGAAGGTGATACCTGTGTATCAATGTGTGTAACTTAACGTTGTATCACAATAACTGGCATATATGTGTATGCATGTTTTATATATATATATATATATATATATATATATATATATATATATATATATATATACGGGGTATGTGTGTGTGTGTGTTTTGTATAAATATGTGCACATATATATGTATATTTCTATATTGTATGTGGTTATAACTCTATAAGTATGTGTGCATGTATCAAGAACCCATTTCGCCATCTCTTCTTATCACCGATATATTATCAAATAAATTTAATTATTATATGATGGTCGTACAACCTTATGGTTTCTATGGGTATCTTGGAGAATTATATTTTGTTCATGTGAATAACATATGTAGAAATTGAATAATATTGTTAAATATAATATTGTTCGAAATGTATATTCTCGAAATAAATTGATTGATTGATTGATTGATTGATTGATTGAAACTGTGCGAAATGAGCCATTAACCTATGATAAATCTATGTCTAAATATGTTTTTTTTAAACTAATTTCAAATACTGGCACTGTGCACGGGGGACCGTGCAGCCGACACCCCAGGCACAGAAAATTGATTATCATTCAATTACTTTCACGATTACACAAAATATTTAATTATTTACCATGTTATATCATGCCAGAGATGTATTTTCGTATGTAAGACAAAGCTCAACAATATAAATGATTTATCCATTGAAGGACTTCAGTGATATTTAAACACATGATGATTTGTCAGTTTATTTGCCAGCTGCAAGCGATCCTGATTGAACACAAACAATTAAGGCTATATGAGAAAGTACTCTGGTTCTTACAAATCAACAGGTATTATACGTGTAACTTAGTAAATATTGATGAAGATTCACATTCGTGTTTGTGTTATATACATTGTAATCATGATTGTAATCATGATTACTTTACAATGTAATCGTAATCGAATACAGTCATAATTAATGTAATCGTAATAGTGGTATTCTCAAGTAGTCGTAATCGATTACTGTGGCCCTGTAATCGCCCCAACCCTGAAGCTATTATTAGTGAATTAGATAATGTTTTCTCACTTGCCCCCAGTTAGATATAATTGTGAAGTATACATAAGTTTGCAATATATCGAATAATAACATTTGATTGTCCATTTGAACATAAAGGATACTTGTTAAGTGACAATAATCTAAACATGCTTAGAATTTAAATATGTGCTAAACACATGACTGTCAAACGTGTTTAAATGCTAAACACCAAGAACATATTCCTAAGCATCAGCACTTTAAACATGTTTAGATTTGCACGTGTTTAGAATTTTGACACTTTGCTAAACACATTGAGTGCTAAGCACATTCTAAACGTGTTTAATTTCTAAGCACCAAATTTACAGTGTACTCTTTCAAAGATCTTAGTAAGATATGAAGTAAAAGATATTGGCTTATATTGGGGGGGGGGGTTGATTGGCTGTCTTACTTATGTATGGGGGTAATTATAGCCTGCTTAAGTAATAGAGACACTTGGCCTTGGTACATAGATACTCTCAACAGGTTGTATATGAGTTGATGAAGGGATAGTTTACATTTCTTAAGTAACATACCCGGGAATCCATCTGCGCCACCGGCAGAGTTGCTGCTTAATCAATCAACTGCTTTTTCAATGTCCACATGGGAAAAGATGAAATCCGTTATTTGTGGCTTATGTTTATTCGGAGTGTTTTGGATCCTTTTCTCAGGATCTGGTCGGCTGAAAAAACTTTCATATTGTGTAAAGGAATTTAGGGTTCTCCTTTATTACAGTTATTGCTTGTTCTTCGTGGAGTATATTTTGTTTTGTATTTACTTGGATGGCTAGGAGGTTCAATCTCTGCATTGTTCGAGTTCTTTATCTCATGATTATTCTTCTTTCTTTTCTAAACTTATATATATATTAAATAATTCCACAATATTTAGCATCAGCTTGGTGTTTCGCTACAAACCGGAAGATTATTTCATTACTAAAATCTTTGTAGACTATGTATGAATCCTGATATAGCCCCACCCCTTTTATGCTTCTTAATTTGACACATAAGTAAATGTAACAAGGAATAAACTCATCTTGCGTGTACCTCTATTCTTCATTTCAGTAATTATATCGAAACTGGAAACGTTTGCGACAAAACTTCAAATGGTCGACGTAACGTTGATTTATGAGAACAATGTAAGGACAAATTGTGTCAACTATCAGCCAAGTACGAAGTGAAATGACTAGAATCGCAGTCTATCTGATATCCATTACTAGATCAGTCAGGTTCCGTGTCATCGAGATATAAATTAAATTTGAATGATGGATGTTCAACCTAAGTGGATGTCACTTTTTTGGCATCTCACAACGGATCATTGTAGGCATACCTCTGTTAATACGTCATACACAAGCAATACGAGCCCTCTGTTTCGTCCCAGACAATACCTTGTTTTATCTGTTAAAGCCAACATTACATGATTTACATCAATACCGTGGTAATTTAATATTTGGTTCCAGCAGTGGCCTTTGAGATACTATGATACCAATGTCCAAGAGGATTACAGTGTGATGTCAGACATAAAGGCCATTCCCTTCTTATATTTATTGGTATCTGATGTCCTCTGGCACAAATATATTATGCTATATACACGATCTTCCATATGAATTAGACTTGTAGGTGATGTCGGTACACCAACAACTAAAACCAATAATCTTCAGACAGTTACACATATGTAGTCCTTTTAATCCCTTGTTAATAAGACAAAAGAACAATAAACCAAATATCTTCCAATATACAGACACAACAATAAATCTAGATACATATAATATAATGGTGCTGCAAGAATAAATATATATTCTCGTCAGAGCAGAATTTTAAACAATTCTTGAAGAATGGCTTCGTTAAGTAACATGTCAGTAAATGGCCAGATCCACGCTCAAATTATACCACCTTAACAGCGTATTGCAGCTATTTATAAATGATACATAACACCTATTTATTATCTTGAAAATTATAATAAGGGTTCCATATCTGAGGCATCTGTCGGTGTAAACGTTTCGTAAAGAGAAAACCAATACCGTTTTTATTTATTTCTTACTTCCAACCCCAATCTAATATATATATATATGTATATTTGACTAGTTTATTTAATTTGGTTGTTGCATGTTACTAGGGTTTATGTTGAATTCTGAATAAGATGGTGTACTTGAGGAAGAGATTGGTTAGATTTTATTTGGTGGTAGAAGGTACTTCTCTTGAAAAACCGAGAATCACTGGGGTGATGTAGATAATGAAGATACATCATTAATGCCCGTAAAATATTAAGATGAATTTCGATAAAGAACAAATTATGTCTTGCATCGTTTCAATTTAAGAAAACATATTGTATTTAGTCAACACGAGTTTTCTAGCTGCTCAATTTTACAAACGAAGAAAAAGTTAAAGAAAATAAAAAGAACAGCCGATGATTATCTGCAAAACTTACACATTAGCAACTCATTCATCAGATATGTGATATATCCTTTTACGTTTTTTTTTTTTTGACATGCTATATTGCTTTCCCTCAATTATATTAAAATTACATAAACGTTTAATATAAACAATAATCGAATCATTAATATGTGTACATATCATCACAAAGTGTATATACTTTAAGGGGGTTACTTATAATATTTGCTTAATTGAATATTGAGATGTAAATAATGATGCAAACTGAAATAACGAATGCAGACTTAATCTTTTTAAATTGAAGTAAAATATAACACTTTGTCCAGTTATTGATCAATAGCTATATCGCGTCACTGATTTACTATCATCTTCGCCAAGCTCAAATAAGATAAGTGTTTCGAACACGCAAGAAACACATCTACAATAAATACTACGTGTTGATGTCTTCATGATAATTGTGGGTCGTTTGTCTTTCTTTATTTCTAAAAATAAAATCAACTTAAGTTCGTCAATCATTTCGGACGTCAGATATATCTCAATAAATAGGTTGTTTTTTCGAAGAAAATATAATTGTCAGCAACGAGAGACAGTTACAAATTAAAACAAGTAGATGGATCTATTAGACATCCACTTTCATCTTTACATCGTAAGAACTAGATATATTGTTGCGTGATGATATCAGATAACTCTACTGTCACGAACAGTGGCATATATTTAGAAGCAACTGACTGGAAATGCAATAATACTCCCTTATTTCCCTCACCTGATTTATTCACACTCGTATTTATTATGACACGTTCATCCGTATATGATAAACATTCCAGGATGTATTTCCATTGTTCATCTTAGCTTTCTTATAAGCTCTAACTTCTTCTTTAATCACTCGTTCATTACAAGTTACCTTGTATTACTTACGTTCCATAGTAACATAATCGAAATGCTTCGAGCTAAAAACAATAATAATAACAATACAAATACGACGTTACTGATGTCATAACCTACTTCACGGGTGTTTGTTTTCAGTTAATTATTATAAATATTAGTTGGGAATCCTTGTTTCATATCATCAGTAATGTGTATTGTGTACCTACAAAGATGTGACCATCGTGAGAAAAGCATCTTTCTATTCTGTATATTTTGCTCTTAAGATTGGATTTCTTTCTCAGAATGACACAAAATAAACTAATCTAAATAATAAGACAGGAGATAATCACTATTATCTAGTTATTACTATTATTATCATAAATATGTTAATAATATGATAACTAGAGAGGTATTTAGATGACATAATGGATTTCAATAATGTGGATGGCATATGGTGCGGAATAGCATCGACTGAGTAGGCGCTAAAGACATTTAATGACATTCCTTGTTATAGAATGTAACCAAAAGAAAGGATTATCAGAAATTCAGAAGTCCGACAATCTGACATTTATGTCACGATAGATGCTTACAAACTTCAAATAAAACAAAAGTTCAAATACAGTTTATGTCAATGTTAGGTCTAATCCATGAAAATCGTAGAAACTCACCTGTTCGTATGATACTTCCGTTGACAGTTTTCATCATTACCAAAGCTAAACAAAGGATACAGTCACTCCCTTCATTAAATAATCGTGTTGACACCTTACATGATTAGGAATCTTGCTGCCCTTACGTACAACAGCCAGAATATATCCTCAAGCAATAACAGATGAAAATCATATAAAACAGCATATATTTTGAGATAATAATAGAACCTTCTCGAGTACTAAGAAAAACATATATCTTTGTGACTAGTTACCCGGTAGAGTTCCTTCAATATTAGTTTTGTTATAGTTATAGTGCTAGAAGGATGAGCAAATATATATTTTATCGGCATTGAAGTACGCAAAGTAGGTCGTTTTGTGTGTTACCTGTATTATTTGGGCTACCGACGTCATGAAGGGATTCAGTTCAATTCAAGTTCAATCAAATTCATTTAGTTTAATATTCACAATGCATAATTTTAATGAAAGCAAACACATGCAGAATGTTGAAAAAGAGGATCCTTGAAGCATTCCTTACATAATGCCCCCCCCCCATTAACTTAACATTACAAATATTAAAGGATATCAAATACTGCAACGGACCCCCTCCTACATCTCCTCAAAATCGTATTCTTTATGACAACACATTATATGAAAAGAAATTTGAATCCTTTTCCAACTCTCAAACATGTTATTTAAGTAATTTCTTACTAATGTCACTGAAGCCAACCAAAGGCGTTTATACATTATATTAAAATTAATGCCGTCAAGTTATTTCATCTATTTATTTAACAACTTGCCATTGTCACTTTGTGGCCATTACTTCACTCTAAATGTCTATCAAATACAGTAAACAAGGCTGTAGTATGTTCATTTAGTTAAAGAGTTATATCTCTTCAGCTACACAGTAATACATTGCTATCAGAAAAACCGGATACAAAGCCCAGAATCATCATTATCCCACCAGGTAACCGCACAATGGTAACGTCTATATATGGTTTGATTGCATTCGATATTGACATCTGACATTTCGAAAGCTGATTACGATAACATTTTTATTGATATTCAGTGATGAAACTTCGCCAATAAAACGGATGTCGGAATTCTGTGACAACCGTTGGTGATCAATGGTTGGACAAAGTAATTTGCCAATTTGAGAACTGATGAATCAATGCGTTATCTATCATCATTACTAGTCACAAATTAAACGTATTCATACACCATATACAAAGCACATTATCTGGATTATAACACATATATCGGTTGCACTATTTTTCATTAAAGGTTTAAAACTTAGTGGGCTACCAAATATCATCTTGTATTAGCAGTAAAATAGTCATAAACTTATTTGTACATAAAACAGCTCTAGCTAAATTATAAATAAAACATTTACTCAATAATGAATGGCTATCTTTCATGGCAAATATATATATGATGAATTTGTATTAATATGTTATTCTGATTTCCAATGCGGATATCATGTTGTTATTTAGAATGGGTCCTAAGACGCAACTCAGGTAATTATTTTCACTATAAAATATGTTCACTATTAAAACGCTTTTATACTAGCCAACATTTGTAAATAAGACACTCTGAGTAAACAATATTTTGAAGCTTCTTTCAATATTGACATTACGGATTAATTATTATTGTAAATGGTGTAATGCTGACCTATCCATCTTTCATACATTAAATACATTAACCGTAGAATGATATTTTCTGAACACCCAAGTAGTGTCTTTAAGCTATAGAATTTATTGTATTCAATCGATAATGTATGACGTCATTGCCTTCAATTCCAATACAAATGTATATAACCATGGTAAACTCATTCTAATGTGTGACTGTACTGAACATTTCCCTTCCAGTAAATGGCTATGTGCTTCCTGTCCATGATTGTATATAAGTGAGGCTTAATTCCAGGCTCGGTTCAAATGTGTAGATATAACTGCAGAAAAGGAACAAAATCCGAGATAATAGTTTCCTAAAATAACATATTATTTTCTGGCAAGATGTTAACATGTCAAAAGATTGTGCGTCTAAATATACTATATCTCCGGGAATATTGCCTTTATATATATATATATATATATATATATATATATATATATATATATATATATATATATATCCATATATGGATATGTGTGAATGTTGACTTTATGTGTGTGGGTGTGATATATATATATATATATATATATATATATATATATATATATATATATATATATATATATATATGGGGGTGCTCTTTTGTATTACGTACTGCAGAAATGAATTCCCTGAAACGAACATTAGATTTCTTTTTAAACTAAAAAAGAGCAGAAAAAAGAACAGATGGAATTGTGTTATTTGTAACGACGTATGCATATTAGGTTTCCAGCTTATATGAAGACGTCGCGTTCTATCTATTTTCAAGGAGCGCCGGAACCTTTGTTGGCAAACAAAATAGATCAGCGAATAATGGAAGTTTGGAACGAATACGAAGAAAACATTCCAGATTTTTGCTTGTCTACTCAGGCGGAATAACCAGGTTTTTGATTTTCTTATTTGCTATTGACTTATGTTAAAAGCTGGCCTTCAATGGAGAATAAGAACATTCTAAGGTAATAACCGTTTTGCTGTTTAGTGTGATTTTACTTCAAACCAAGTACACCGAGAGAAAGGTGCAGAAATTTGTATAAAAGTTGTATAAAAGAACGATTCCCATTTTAAAAACAAATTTTATCTAATTATTACGATAAAGATAAGATAACTCAGTAGCTATGGCTTATTATGAACGAAATATCGAATAGAGATTTTTTGAAAGCGTAATAAAGCTCACTTATTAACTATCCAAATGAAATTTAAATTTGGGTGAGGTGCGTGCAATGATCTAAGATGATAGTCAATTGGTAGTCAATTGTTGTCAAATTTGAATATGAAACTCGATGATTTTCTTCCAGATTAGTGGCATTTGACTTTTTTATGAATACTTCTATATTATTGTAGAACATTTGCAAGGAATATTTTATCTCCAACTATACGGCTAATACGGACTCTAATATAATGCCTGAACTTGCCTGGTACTAATTATGATGCAAAGCCATTTAAGTTTAATTTGCATGTCTCTGTAGATCGGTGGCTAGTTAATAACATCCTACAGATCTACCGTTGTGTGATGAATGGGATAGTCTAGATGCTAGAGAAATAACGAACAAAAACCTAATGTAATACCCAAAGATATAGGAATGACAATGAAAGAACGAATGACTAGAAACTTTTATTGTTTGACCGAATTAAAATTAACTAAATTCATAAGGTTCGGAATATTCTTAACTTTAAACAGTTTGTTATAATTTTGTTCATAGTTGTTAAGATCTCTGTAAAGCGAACCAAATGTTTAGAATTTCTAAAGATGAAAAACTTTTTTATTCATATAATGTTTACTAATTTAATATCCAACTATTAGCTATGTATGAGCTTGCTAAGCCTTGTCTTAACATGTCTAAAAATTTCAATAGGGCAAGAACATATTCTTATTAATGGTAATTTTTATTAACCAAAATAAGAAAATCCGTTTAAAATCGCATAAACAAAAAGCAGCATTTTTATATTTCTATATACGAATATAATTATTTGTTTTACATTATACGAAGTCACATTGAATACCTGACACATAAAACCTATGTTTTAATATTTAATAGCTACGATATAAAACGTAGTATTTTGGGACAAAACATATTTCGTTTTCTTAAATAACAGTTTGAGTAGCAGAATATGAATTGAAACAAACCTTTAAAGACCACTGGCTATGAAGGTCCTCTACAATATTGGTTTCATTACATATCGATATAGTCGAGGTATATTACATTGTTTTAAAGATAATAGAGTCAAAGATAAATGCACCAAGATAAGAGTTATCATAGAAAATGACTCATCGCCCAAATAAACCTTGAACTCTTGTTTTGGTACTTGCACAATATGGCAACTAGCTATTTTCTTTAAATGACAATTCCTATGACGTTAGACAAAACTCTTTGGATCTTTTAAATATACAGGATGGTAAATATGCTACTAACATAATACAATAGGTTTACCTTTAGATAAATGTGTAAATGCTATATCGTAGAAAATGCCATACAACTATGTCCAAGAACGTGGCCTGGTATGTTCTCTTTCAAATGTGAACACCAATAATGGACAAACCTATTGTATAAGTGTTTACACCCAGACGTACTTATTCAAATAAACACATTCAGATATAAACGGTCATTTACACATACCCATAAGTACAAAATTCACTGTTAACTATATTCTTTTATTTGTATTTTCAAGGTGCACTAAGTTGATCCCGGAAATACTGACCAAAGTACGTTTTTTAACTTAAGTATTAATGTGGAATCAGGAAAAATTACTGATTGGATTCTTAATGAATATATTCATCGCGCGTCAGTTCATAACTTTGGGTAATACATTCTGATAAAATCATCGAAAACTCAATCAATCATCAAATTTCTTTTAATTCCTTAACATGTACAGAGCATTACGATAAATAAAAAGGGCATTAGTTAGCAGCATTCTTTGTTAAAACAAATCGTTCAGAAATGTATTCCTTTACATTATATGGTAACCTATTATGAAATTGAAAGCCATTTAATGAGGAAGAATATATGTCTTATGATTGCTGTCAAATTCGGTTACTTACAGACAGACGAGCCATCTATGTTATGTAAATGATACATAACAATTCTAGATTTTACTTTGATCATGAATGTCACTATTTAGGATATTACATTTTCACAGTAAATGCTATCTCATGATTGTTGACTGTTAAGATAAGATTCTACGCCAGATCGGCTTTCCTAAACTAACATCAGATACACAAAACGTCATTGCTCTGATGTATCTAAACAGATGCATTGTGTATAGGGTGAAGTATTCTAGGTACGCATTCCGGATAAGTTATATAATGTTCATATAGTTACTGGTGTGTATTAACGAGTCTAAGTAGATATGAGAAGTACAAACTTTCCAATAAAGTATACAGTTAACCATACTACATAACTTTAAAGGGGGGATAACGGGATGGGTTAAGACTTACAATTAAAAAATGTTCTTAAATGCATTTATCGGTTTTACATTTACTCAAAGCTCAAAATACAAATCAGTTCATGATCTGTCCTTAGTTTGGTTCTTTTCTGATCAGTTTATTTTGTTAAGTTTGGGGGATATGGTTTTAAGTCATCCATGGGTTTTTCGAACAAATCTCTATTATTTCAAAAGGTGTCAATTGTGTCTCCGTGAGCTACCTTATGACAGCGTAATACAATGTTAAAACTACAATTTATGTAATGTTTCTTTTCCTTGCAAATAAACAATACAATTCATAAAGCTTCTGCATTAATGCGTTTCACTATCAGTTTTTTTCTATTCATCTATTTATCTGTCTAACTCCAAATTTACGGTTCGTATCGTTTTGTGATATATTCTACACTACGTATATACAATCGCTGAATATTTCCACTTGATAGATAGGCCCGAGATTCTATTCCAAAAGTCCCATTCACGAGAAATGCTTATGTAGCCGTGCTTAGAGAATAACATCCGCAAATATCAGATCAATGTTATCTGAAAAACTGTACTCTATTACGTGCTTCTACTCTGGAAATATCTTAATGTAAATTGCTCTTTCGCTGGTAGTAGTGAGTAAGGAGAGTTCTGTTCAATGCCACTGATTATCAACTGACTTGTGTCTGATTTATTCAACAGAAAGGATTAATTTTTGTTTTCAATGATGGCCTTACATTGCAAGTTAATAAATGGTAAACAAAAGCGAAAGCTCTTGATTAAGAGAAAAATCTCGATTACGAAAACTACTATGAACTATTTAAATTTACTCAAAATCACATTTATATTTCCTGAAGTCTATTTTTCAAATTAGGCTCATATATATATATATATATCGTAGAATAACTTCATATTTATCAATAGTTTTTTTTAATTCTGAAGATAAACTAGTTATCGATAATCTGGCACTGTGATTTAGCTAAAAAACGATATTATCAATCTAAATTTTGGTTAGGTATATGTCATAATTAAGTGCCTATATTCACTTATAAATCAATAACATGAGATCATATCATAACATCACACTCATCTTTCGTAGAATTGCATGTGATTTTGTTGATGGTCGTCGATGATTTCAAAAATGACCGGTGACCGAGGAAAAAGAAAAGAATAAACTATTATTATGGTAAACTTATTTAGTACGGTTTAACTGTCTTCCTTCTAGTCATGCCTACCTGTAGGAGGTTTCACTTGGCATAATGACCTTTCGTGGTTCAGGCTGATATTGCTTTACAAATCAGTCTGCGAATGACTTTACTATTTCTCATACCCTTTCGTATGGTGGTGACCAGCAAGCAGCAGAACGTTAAACGTAATAAAATAATTATCATGAACACAGTGATGACAAGACAGTAGTAGGACAGAGAAGAAATACCAACCATATTATGTAGCTATTGCATCGAACATCACCCTCATTAAAGAGCATTCACTAGAAATCTTAGTTGCACTAAGAATCATAGTTTTCTTTGTTCGTGGATTGTTTGATTTGATAAAACAAATTAATTTGAAACGGTAAATGTCAACAAACCTATAGCTCATCTATCTCCCTATACGGATAAACCTTTGCAAATTTCCTATTTATAAACATCAACAGACGTGTCTACATAATCTCTCAATTTTGGAGGATTCTATTACGGATGTTATCACGAATTAGAATAACTGAAGTTTAAACGCGTTAGTTTTAAAGTCAAAGAAGCATAGCAAATACTACATTGTACAAGTCAGTATTCCAGGATCTGCTTGAAAAACAGATATAGTGCTGTTTTTGGTACTTCTCCAACATATGGAAGCTCGTTCTCAGAGTTGCAAGGACTATATACGATGACAAAACAAGACATTATTTAAATATTAAAGAATGTTCGGACAGAGATAATATATTAAGTAATTAATTAATTATCATCATGGTTAACCACTGACAGCGAATAATTACTACATTTATGTGATTGGTAATTAGTGGATGTTTAATAATTACTTAACCGTAATGATTATATTTTCGTTGATCTGTAGACTATCTAGAAGACGTATTTCATATAAATCTGAGTGACTCTGAGTAAAATAAATAAATGAAAAATGGAGTACACTGATCGGGAAGCTGACGGAGACTGCAAATTGACCATGTCTACTACTCGATATATAAAAAATCAGTTAGAAATGAAGATTGTGATTATCTTGGATGGGGATGGTGTCATTGTATATTATAATGTCAAATATTTTATTTCATTTTCTTCGGGAAGCATTTTTAGAGGAATGCTAAATCTCAAGTGATAATATTAATTTATCTATATTATATTTCCACATGAAACGTTACATTTTGTAGTTTTTAAATATGATAAGTGGCAACGTATGCAATTATAGATCCATTTTATCTAACGCATGAACCACCAATCAGATAACTAAATTGCAGATTCTCACATTTTCCTTAATTAGTACATTGATAATTAATATCGATAGTCAGTAATTAATTAACTGATATATTGTATCTAATGTTTTAGTTAGTATTTTTGATCTTATATTTAACTGATTTGTTAGTTGTACACGCGGCTAAAATTACTTTATTGTAGGTAGCCCATGTATAAACGACATTAAAATATTCTCGATGACTAATTGTCCAGCTCCGAACACAATATTTATTAAATAACACAGCCGCCTCAACGGTGTCGCATATACTGTACTCTGTGATTGTTATCCAGAAGGTGATGACATCTCACACTCCCCAACACCTCAAACGTCGTACATTAGACTCGCTATGCAATTACATACTCCATCACGCGATTATTATTACCGTTCACGAAGCTTATTGAATCACCGCGACAGCTCTGAAATATATGATGGTAAATGACGCTAGTATGATATTATCGGAGTTGAAATAGGAAATAAGTTGCGTTTCGTTTCACAGTCTCACGATGGAGATAAATAAGCAAAATGAGAGATTAAACCTCCAAAGCCATTTCCCCCCAATTTGATAAACAATATAGGACTTAGTATTCCGATATATAATATTCTTGAAATTAGAAAAGCGATAAACGATTTATTATTAATAACTTTCTATGACATAATGTGAGTGTACATAGGTACGTTTGTTTTCTTACGAGGATAACACCAACGATTCATAACTAGGATTGCAGTACCTCTTAATACGAAAAGATATGAAGATGTTATAAACCAAACAGAAATGAGGATGTAGTTCCATTTGTGTCACAATTTACAAAAACGGTTAACATGGTAGCAAGTATAATTAAACATATTATTATATTATATATATATATATATATATATATATATATATATATATATATATATATATATATATATTGCGTGCGTGCGTGTGTGCGTGTGTGCGTGCGTGCGTGCGTGCATGCTGTATGTTATAAATATAATTATGGCGCTGGTATAGGTATTATATTAAAACGGCAATAATAATTCCAAACTTGTTACAAATATATTTAAGTACATTTCTAATTTAATTACATTTATCATTTAATTACATTTATTACTTCATTTAATTTATAATGATAATCATGGTAAGTAAACAAATAAATAAAAGAATCCAAAAGATCATTTATATATAAACAATTCACCGTTTTTCGCTGTTATTCACTTAAAACCAGGCGTTGTGCTATACACTACAGCCAAGAATCCATTAATCAAAATAAAGCCCAAATGAGAAAAGTTAAATATTAGTACAAAGAATAATCGAACTACATAAGCATAAATCAGAATACATATAGAACAGTACTGGCAGCACTATACTAACAACGATCGATTTCGTCTTACTCAAGTCTTCCTCAAGTTGACTAGATTGTCTAACGTTACCATATTGTTCGAGTGTTATATACAATATTTTCACTAGGAAGCAACGCACTTATGTGTCTTTAGATCTTTTAAACAATGGAAGTATAGTATGGAATCTCTTTGCTATACCTGTGAAATTACGTAATCCAGTGTTTAGAATGACAATTTAATAGAATTATTATGTGTATAAAGGTTTGGAAGTGGCTGACTTATCCATTAGAAGAGCATTGATAGTAAGAAAATAAACTTAAAATAGACGACAGCAGTCACCTATTAGGTCACACGTTCTGCAGCTAATAATACAATATTGCATGGTTTTGATAGT
>JAODUP010000156.1:1575000-1617500 GCA_025642065.1 Paralvinella palmiformis
ATGCCAGTAGTCACCTTTAGTTTCATGGCAATGCCAGTAGTCACCTTTTAACAATGTTAGTGATTGGTATATTAAGCATATCTAAAAGGTAATTGCATTGATTCCTCCGGAAAACAATAAAGATCATAATGTTAGAGTCTACGTGCTGATGCTATCAGAATATCCAGCTTATTTTAAAATAGGGCATTATTATTATTATTAAAGCGTAAGGTATAGGGACTACCATGTCATTCTTGCGAGTAACTGAAAGTGATGGCTTTCCTTATTCCTCTCTCTCTTCTCTCTATTATATATATATATATATATATATATATATATATATATATATATATAGTTACACATATAATTATTCTATAACAGAGGATGCCAATTTAATAAACCTGCCTATTTGCTTTCGTTTTCGAGTGTATTCAACATATTCTCACTTGTAGGATACAATAAACAATATACACAAAATATGGGTAGCGATGCCAAGTTGTATGCCGGCATCAATGGGCATAGACTTGGCGGTCCATTCGATTTAATTATCAAGCCAAAGACAAGGCATTAAAGTTTGGTACATTCTAAGAGTTTTCCATAATAACACCACGAAGTATATTATTACTGATTATTGATTAATGCCGACATAATATAATCTCACATATTTTACTGTTATCGCATCAATTTCGTCCATTTATCTACGATCTGTGATAAGATGTGTGATATTTGTTTACTGGAAAATGGTATTTATTTATTAGTTGTTCAAACCTTAGGTATATATATATATACATATATATATATATATATATATATACTTCAACTAATCATCTTTGTCTATTTAGTGCCCCTTTATCCCTAACAGTCTATCCTTCAGTGGCGTTGGCGTGCAGTATATTCTAATTTACTTTCCTTTGGGAATAATAACTATACATTCATATTCGTGCCAGTGTAGGTTTACGGGCTTGAGTTAGCAAGAATTCCGGGGTCTATAGTAACTTGTCCAGTCTCTAGATTTCAACTCCATGACAAATGTACAGAATGGGTTATAACAGAGGCATCGCGAGAGAACGTTCTACTACCAGAATAACATTTATTGGGTGTTTATTTCGTTCAAATAAGACTAACATTATGTAAAGTAGGTATCGTTCACTATAACGTTTTTCTCTCTGTTTATAAACATTAGCCAATATACATTTTATCTTGATTATTAGATTTTCGTTATTGTACAACCATATTTTCCTCCAACGCGTCTGCCATTATAGCCAAGATACAAGGAAAAGATAATAAAGATGATCTCTGGAGAGTGGCAGATGTTACATAATTTGTATCCTGTGGACAACGGATTTTTTTCCAGCAACCCGTTGTCATCTTACTGTAGCATGAAGGCTCTACCTTTCGACAGTACATCAATTAAAAAATTTGGAATAAATACGTTAATACTACTCCCTAGTAATATCTTCCTAGGGATTCATCTCTCAAACACCGACAATTTTATGTTCAACATATTACTGATTAACATATGAAAGACATTGTTCAATAAAATATTTGTTCTTCGCGTTCTTATTCATAAAGGTGACCTGTCTACTTATACATTTATTTGAAACGCTTATCTGTTTGCAGACAAATTAAATTTTTCTTTCATAACACATATCTAAGCTGTTTATACAGACGGACAGAAGAAACTGATACCTACAGAAAGATGGACGTACATCCCAAAACTATTGCCACAGACAAATATACAACTAGACAGCAAGAAAGAAAGAGAGACACACATACGTATACAAAAAAACACACACAAACATACACAAGTAGTCCTGGATATCTGTATTCCTAAAAATAAAGTCATGGTAATATTCATTTATTTAATTATTGATTTCTTAAACCACTTCGATCTAGCAGATACAGCCAGGTTCTTTCAGGACAAATCGACGAAGATCATAAGTGATTTTGTGTTTGATATAATTCGCATTTCCCAAATGAAAAGATTCATAATAACAATATATCCAAACCTGTTTTTAATACGAATTCCATGCTTGAGGGGTGTATATAAACTAGGTAGTGAATCAAGCACTGCTTCTATAGCTGTCATTTCGTCATACAGCAGTGCTTCTGATTATAGATCGAGAATAAAATTTCGATATTTGTATTTCATAGTTTTGCTTGAACGGAAAAAGGCGAAAGGCCTTTGCTTCTACAATTTAACTGATATTACATTTACTAAAATGAGTTTATATTATTATTATTATTATTATTATTATTATTATTATCAGTATTATTGTTGTTGTTATTATTATTATTATTATTAGTAGTAGTAGTAGTAGTAGTAGTAGTAGTAGTAGTATATACCATATTTATATAGCAGGCTTTGCATAAAATATATGATGTTCTAAAGTACGTTAAAATGGAAGACATGTCAAAGCAAAATGTTAAAATGACATGGTAAAATATACATTTCTTGTAAAATGAAATCTTACAATATAGTGGTATTTAGTATTATAACGTAATGCCATGATAAGGAGAAAAAAGAAAAAAGAAGTTCTCATTAATATTGGCTTGCAATAAACATCTTCAACATACTAATATCATGTCTTATTTCAGAATCTGGCTACGTTGTATAAAAACATGCAATATGTTTGTAATACTTCAATCGTTCTAGAGGAAGCAGTATATAACGATATAAATATATAATACTTTATTGTGTGTATAATAAGAGTTTCACTTTTTCTTTCTTCACTTATCCTCTTCTTCCCCAGAGGGACATAAGGCATGGGTATTTATTATATGCTTTTAGTTAAACTGTATTTTCTAAATTCCGCTGGCCGCACTGCGATGAACATTTATTTCCTGACAGTAAAAAGGTTTTGTTTTCCTCCATTCATTGCAGGATTATTTAGGGTTTCGGTGTGAGTGAGATTTGGTACCAAGAAGGAACGTTCATTCTCTAATACGAAATAATCTATTTCAAGTGAAGTTAGTTCATACAGAGTGGCTATGTAAGAATGCCTTGGCTGCAGATATGTGATACTTTTCTCTATCGTTGAATCCACCGATATTCAGTACAACCCACGTATTACGGTCACTATTAGGTTCAGTTATTTATGGCCGTAATTGAGGACTGGTAGCAATATAAGACAACTCAACTTCAGTCATCATCGAATGATGACGATTGTTACTGAAATTAATGCAGCAAATAAACATCAGGTTTAGTGCAAGCAAAACAAAACTTTTATTCTCAAACCCCATTAATAATAATAATAATAGTAAAAGTAACGGTAGCAATATCAGTATAATTGCTATTAGCAGAAACTTAAGTAGACATTTTGGTAGTAATTGTGTTAGTACTAGCAGAAGTAGTAGTAGTAGTAGTAGTACAAATTGTAGTAGTAATAATAGTAATAGTAATAGTAGTAGTAGTAATAATAGTGGTAATAGTAGTAGTAGTAATAGTAGTAGTAATAGTAGTAGTAGTAATATAGTAGTAGTAGCAATAGCAGCAGCAGCAGCAGCAGAGAGTAGTAGTAGCAGTAAAATAGTAGCAGCAGCAATAGTAGTAGTAGTCAATAGAGCAGCAGAGTAGTAGCAGCAGTCAGCAGCAGTAATAGTAGTAGTAGTAACAGTAGTAGCTAGTAGCAGTAGCAGCATAGCAGCAAGTAGTAGTAGAAGTAATAGTAGTAGTAGTAGTAGTAGTAGTAGTAGTAGTAGTAGTAATAGTAGTAGTAGTAATAGTAGTAGTAGTAGTAGTAGTAGTAGTAGTAAGTAGTAGTAGTAATAATAGTAGTAGTAGTAGTAGTAGTAGTAATAGTAGTAGTAGTAGTAGTAGTAGTTGTTGTTGTTGTTGTTGTTGTAGTAGTAGTAGTAGTAGTAATTGTAGTAGTAGTAGAATTAATAAGAATTGTAGTTATTTTATTAGCCGTTCCGGTGGTGGCAGAATAGTAGTTGTTTATTTGCAGAAATAATAATAATAATAAATATTTAATAAATCGCCGTTACAAGCAGGAGCCATTCAAAGGCGATATACAATCAATAATATTGGATTATGTCTTCTGGGTTTTATTCGTCATTAAGCCCAAATGTGACCATTAGCTTCCAGTTAGCATGAGCCTCCCTGAATTGTACTCTGAAACTTTCTTCTATTATCTGGAAGCGTTTCAAAAGTGTTACCTTCAGAGTTAGGTAATCCATGGAATCATCACCACGCAACCTAACATATACTTCTACGACATAGCCAGTCATTCATACACTGAGAGAAATAGACCAGTCAGATGATTCCCACCGTTGAAGTTCTAAATAAGAATCGATTTTTAAATGTTTTCATTGAATTCAATTTGGCGCTCAAGCCCTAACACTTGAATTACCATTACTAAGATCATTATTATTATTATAATTATTCCTATATATTCCTAACTGTAACTTAGCCATTTCATGTTTATGAAGTCTAAGCTTTGTTCTCTAATCATATTCACTTAAGGTTTTTTCTTGTTCCATTTTGTTTCTGCTGTTCAATCACAAAATCTTTCAGATCCCCGCCTTTTAATCCGAGCTTATCGCGTAAACCCAGCCAATTCTCATAATTGGCAGCCATGGCGTTCTTTGACCATAACACACACATGGCATAAAATAAAATGAGTGGTTCAAGTTTCAAGTAACAATGTACTCACATCAGTGTTTGCAAAACGCAAAACAAACTAATTCCCAAATTAGCAGTTAATTAAATCGCACAAGACGACATATAAGATCCACAAATAAGGAATATAACAATAGTCCACTTATCCACAACTCACTACCTTCTCAAATCAGGACATATGGAAGCCACAAACTGTCCACAAATGCTATAACGAACAAAGCTCCATATACTAAATCCGCTAAACAACATCTACAATCAAAATAACTATCACATTATCCATCACAATTTAACTCTAACACATCGGAAATATTATGGCTAATCCGCACCAGAATTTCGAACCTTATGCCGCCATCACCACCACTAACAAAAACACTAACCGCAACACTTTTGCAAATATTCACAAAGTGCCTGTTAGTATTGTGTTGGTGCCCACTAAAAGATGCAAATGACTCCCTCAAATTCACAATGAAAACTTAAACACTAATTTAAGATTATTTCGATCAGAATATACACATATTAATGCAATACGGTGTTTAAATACTCGAATTCTGATTATTTTCTGAAAACATTCACATTCCCGTTCTGGCAATACCTTGCTATCATTACATCATTGATAAATAGGGAACGAAACTTATTCTGGATCAGGACCTGAATATCTTGTTTTACTATTGACATCGGACAATGATATAAAATTTCAATTTGTTTCAAGTTCCTTCTAAATGTAATAAACGAGACATTTCTTCAAACACTCTAGCAACTCTTTCTGTGTTGATGGAGAGAAGTTAGCGTTTTGCTGTTGGACATCCCCGTTTCTTCTAATAAATCATAATAACACTCTAAAAACATTGTATTTTATTTAAATGTAGAGACTATTAAATAGAATATTTATAGAAAGGTACTCAAACATTGACAGATAAATCAATTATTTAGATACAGGGATATATGTTCAATAATATAGTATATGAAACAGGCATATTCTCATCGGATATATATGTACCCTTTGTTTCTAAAGTCTTGTTACTGACTACTTGGCTACAATTGGGAAGTAACGAATTCCTCTAGAGTTGTAACAAAACAAACATCTGGATTAGATTCCGAATGATCAGTTATCAATTTTGGCTACTATTCTTCGATGAGGTAACCATTTTGATAAAGACAGTTACCTATTATAGGGTAAATATTTGGTCATCAAAGGATGTTTCAGAATATTTCTATCGGTATCCAGCCTATAGATCATGTTTATGTTTTGTTTTTACCATCAATGCACTTCGTTAACGTTATATTTGTTATCTGAGTATATGTTATTCCTTAATTTAGGGCACTAATTTGACAATTTTGGGATCCATTAGGATTTAAGCAATACAGACGGGACTCGTGCAAATATTGTAGCACACTCTTGCATAATAAATACAACAGTAGTGTTATGTGTTAAATGGGTTGACATTGAGAGATGCCAAGTCATGCCGTGTATAGCATATGGGTATCAAAAGGTACAATTTAATTTATTCGTCCATATAAACATGTTTTGTGTCAGCCATCAAGGTTGTTAAACATGGAGAGTAAACATTAAACGAAAGAAAGTCTAACATACAAATATTCACGCTCTTGTCATGGTATACACAATCTATAATTCATTTATAAAAATAGATCAATCTTAAATCACAATATATTGTATAGTAATAGGTTAGTAACATTAGCACACAAAAAACAAACATCAACTCTCTGAAGCTTATAATCCTGCTAATTAGTAATTACTAATTGTATTATCTAACTTAGTTATATCTTTATTGATTGCAATGAAAGTCAGACATATTTAAAACTTAATACCGCGAAGATTGTAATAAACCCCAATTTAACAACCAATTAACAAGTGATTAAGTAATACACGTTGTGACAGGTAATTAACTGACTAATTATTTGTCATTGTACATTAATTTTTAGCTTCAGTATTATCTATCCCAGTGTTTTGTCTTCATCATTGCCTTGAAGTAGACACTGGGTACCTTTCGACGCATGCTTCTATGTTGAGGTAACACATGAATATTGAAAGTAGCATCAATATCCAGATTGATAAATTGTTTTCTAAGTTTGCTTTTACCCAGTAAATATTATGTCGCCTTGCCAGATATCTTACATTTGATGAGATGGAAAACTCCCAATTCACCAAACGAATATCCGTAATAATGTTGAAAATTGCTATCCTCATGCGGTTAATACGATAAATAATATATAATGATAGTATTTTATATAGCGCCATATTCTACTTGAATTTCTACATTTAAATCATAATTATTAATAAAACATATTCTGGGATCGTATATAGCACAAACACATTTTACACATAATAAACTGGTTTATATTTGATAAATATGCTAATAAATATAAGTGAGTTTTAAGAACCTCGCAAAGTATTTCTCTACATGCTGCAATTTTAATATGGTTTGGTAACTTATTGCACCTTAATCCGTAGGTGTTAATCACATGTTGCATTGATGACAAAACAATGAATTCGATCTTATCCTTATTACATTTCAGCCTGTTTCTATCCATCCAAATACCTATGCATTCAAACCAGTTTTAATTGAAGATGAAATATCATCTCATGTATCACAAGGCTTTAAAGTGATGTACACCGGTGCATCATCAGCATAAAGATGATATTTAATATGATGCCGTTTAATAGTTTCACCAACATGTTTAGTATTCATACAGTAATTATTTGGGCATTAAAAGGATCCCTGTGGTATACGTTAATGAAAACTTACATCTGGTGATGGTTTATCCGCCACTGAAAGACACTTAGTTCTGTGGGCGAGATCATATTGTATCCAACTGAAGGCCCTTTCCTTGATTCCAAAGGAAACTTCGACACGCTCCAATAGTAGTGGATGACTACATCGAAAGCGCCAACTAAATCAATCAAAATTAATGCAGTCGTGGATCCTTCATCAAGAGCCTCAGCATTGTCATTTGGTCACTTTGAAGAGAGCAATTTCTGTTGAACGACCTCTACAAAAACCATCGTGCTCTAAATGGTTTTATATACGCCTTGCTACTACCCTTTCAATACGTTTGGAGATGAAAAGAAGGTTAGATATTGGACGGCAATTCTTCATATATTCATCATCCAACACAGATCTCTTAAACAGTGGGGTTATTGCAGTTCGTTTCAAACATAACGTTATTACTGACTTATCTATTAATAAATGTATAATGGCAGTTATAAGGGCCAGAAGTTGATCCATGTATTTCTTCAAAAATCAAAGTGGACAATGAAGCCAAGTCACATAACTTTTTTGGAAACTTGGTGATTATCGCCTTAACCTCAACTTAAGTAGTCAGTCAAATCATTTCGAGCATGTTTCCATTAAATAACCTGCATCCATGAATATATTGCAGGTAACAGTTGGGGAATTAGAAATGAGCTTATTCCCGATGGTTGTTCTCCTCATGAAATAATTGCTGAACTTATCCGCCAGGAGTTCAGCAGAAGTAAAATGTAGCTGCCTTATATCTGAGATATATTGCAGGTAATATTTTGGGAATTAGAAATGATCTTATTGAAGATTTAAAAAATAATATTTTCCACATTCCTTTAGCCTTTGTGGAATAGAAACACTTATTTTCTCGAATAGTAGTGTATTCATTTTTCTACCAAGATCCCTGTATATTTCAAAGTGCACCATTAAGGAAGTTCGACGCCAGGTTCTCTGATTTCTTGCGAGTTTTGAATCGCATCGTGATCATATTTGAACAAGAAGGAACCTGGTGATTAATTATACTCTGGATACCTTATTGGTTTCTAGTAGCTCACCAACTAATCCCTCATAATTATTCAGGTGTTTAGTTATGTGGGCTAGATCATATTGTATCCAACTGAAGGCCCTTTCCTTTCTCATTGCCAGTTAGAGAAATAATATTCCTGGTATTTACATGAGGTTTATTATAATAAGTACTTATCTTTTGTCTGACAGCTGTTACCATAACACATTTAATAGGCCTAATTTGCTTTCAGTCAGCCAGGTTTGCCCGTCCTGTTCTACGACGCGTACGCCAACCTGTTAAAACGTTCCAACATCTTATCGAAGAACACTGATCAAAGGCAAGATATGCAAAGTCGAAACCTCAATTCTTTGAACATTCATCTGCAGTTCGTAAGATTTGCAAACTAGACCTAACTCTCAAACGGCATAAAACAGCATTCTTGCTGGTGGAGAAAACGTCGAGAAGCAGCGACGTAAACACAACGCTGACCGGAAGAATTATCAAATGACTTCATCCCTTCGATCTCATGTTTATGTAAGAACAGATAATTATGCACGTCTTAGTAATAGATGCATCCACAAAATGTTTATGTAAACATGTTTTAAACTAACGGATAGTCATTGCGTAATTGATGTAAGAACATGCTTATTAAGAAGAATCAATAAGGAGGTGTATCGGGATCTGGGCGATTATAAGAGAACGTTTCATAATGGCACGTTGCGTTTCACGATTATTGGCAATTCACATGATATAACAGTTTTATTTCCAAGCAGACAACTCATCTGCATAATTATTCCCAGTTAATGAAATCTGCAAACGAGTGAAATAAATTAGGTACCCTTATTTCGCTTACAATCACCTATGACTTCTATATATAAATACAATGCGCACGTGTAATGCAATTTATGCATAATATATATATATAATATATATATATAATATATTTACATATTTTATATTAGATTTTATTGAATATTCATCATATGAAATGTTTGACATATTTTATCTATATATATATATATATCATACACCTGATTTTATACCACATACAGATATCATATCAAGGTTCTGGCATACGATTTTCAGTCTCTTCTGAAGACATGCTTTGATGTGGTTGATGCACTTCATTGAGAGTTCTTAACTGTATCTTACTGCAACACATTGTGTACAGTAGAACCCTCACTGGAACCACTGAGTAAGCATTCAAGACTGACGGGTGGTGGCGATGTCATATCATACCGAAAAAGTTATTTTCCGCCCTTCGCAGATACTATTTGTAAATGGAAATCGGTTACAGTGCTGTTAAGGACATGCCATTTACAGTGTTGATAGAGTCACAGAGTACGTCGAAGTCTGAGATTAGTGTTCCCGGGCAGCCAGTCATAGGGAAGTTGTTATTGGCGTACATCTTGTCTAAGTCAAATGTTCACATGATTTGAGTGTGTAGTACCCGTCAGACAACTCTTGAGTGGGTAACGTGATACCAATAAAGCTTGTTTAAGACAAAATTACAAAATGACTCTTTTAACTTTCAATTGAGTGTCATGTTAGTCACTACACTAACTAAACCAACGTTTAATTCTTTTACGTGTACTATTAATTGTATGTCGCATGAGTGTTTTGAAGTCAACAGTTCCATTGATATCTCAGTATTATTAGTGCTTCGCCTTTCGTTTTATATATATATATATATATATATATATATATATATAGATATATAGATAGATAGATAGATAGATAGATAAATAGATAGATAGATATATAATATATATATATATATATATATATATATATATATATATATATATATATATATATATATATATATATATAGATAGATAGATAGATAGATAGATAGATAGATAGATAGATAGATAGATAGATAGATAGATAGATAGATAGATAGATAGACAGTTAGATAGCTAGATAGCTAGATAGATAGATAGATAGAGATAGAGATATATAGATAATTCTTGTCCAGTAATAATCTATTATACAGTATTACTATTTTTTATTGAGCTAATTCACTTCGCTGCTCCGACATGTAGGAAGTGTTCGCATTACAAATTTGTCACGTTTCCAACAAACTGTTAAGTTGGTTGATGCAGAATACCTATAGCTGTAATTAGATAAAATTGCGAAACCGGGCCTGTCGGACGTCTAATCGTATAATTGATATGGTTCAGATATAGTTATGTTTAGTTATTCGAAAGTCACAATCTGGGGTGTCGAAATATTTAGATGGATATGTTTTTAACCACAGACAGTTAATGCTGAATGTAAATTCTGGTGTCAAAATCTTGTGTCGAAACCTTATGTATAATTATAATACCTTATCATTGAACTGCGCGCACATGTTGTCTACTGCAAGTTGTAATGCCATACACCATCTTTTACCAAGAAGCCTATTTATCTTACCTATAAATAAATCTTCCAATAACCAAATAAGATGACATCTCTAAATATCAAACTGAATATTTGTTACTCAGACTAAGCCGTCACAACATTTCTACAACGAGTAATGCTTGTAGCAATTCAGACATCTTAAGCCGAGATATTTCTATTCTCGGACAAAGAATCCGATGAACGTCATTATTCACAACATTTGACAGGGACATTATTCATAACGTTTGGGAATTAATGTGCTCAAATGTCAAAGAAATTCCCAGGTGAACTCTAACTGGTCTTCACATGACTTGGAAAGGGAAATCGTTATGAATTAATGTCGTTGAAGATTGTACGTATCTATTGTTATTATAAATCAGCACAATGAATGGTATACCATACTTCAGTTCATCTTAGCAGGCATTCATTAATAAAGCTGAAGGTTTGTGTATATACTGTAACTTGAATATAACACCATGGTATTTTCCCCATCAACGTAAAGAAATGTTTACAAAAGGGGGAGGAGGAGGAGATAGATAGATAGATAGAGAGAGAGAGAGAGAGAGAGAGAGAGAGCGAGAGAGAGAGAGAGAGAGAGAGAGAGGGGGGAGTTAGAGAGAAGTTACTGAAGGTGTTACCAAATGCTGGATCGGTAGTTGATCATATGCATAAATATAGCTTTTAAAGCATTTTACAATGTTCTAATCAGCACATTTACCACGAAAGGTAATGTTTTCTCGTGATAGCAATCCTTTCACAAAATATAAGAGTCAGTTAACCTGAATAGTTCGGACAAATATTCCGTGTTAATTTTCAATGTAGCAATGGGTCTAGTTAGATTATATATCCCTGCAAACATAACTTTTTATGTGTTTTTTGTTGTTGTTGTTGTTGTTTTAATTCGCTCTTTTGACAAGCATGATAATGTAACACACCAATTATACAACCCACGACACCAGAGCAATAACTCATGCCTATTTCAAAGCATTATTTTCAAAGATGGTGATGATGCACCTCCAATGTGATATTTTAAAAATAAATATTAATTTAAACAATATTGGTACGAACAATTTTGTTAGAAAACAACAACCTCTTGAATGATTCCAAGCTCACTTTCTTGAACCAGATAATAATAATAATGATTGAGGTAGGCTAAATGGGCCGAGCGACCTTCAAAGGTAATGAGGCGAAGCGAAAGACGAAACGACCTTCATATATGCCCAGCCCGAGATTCGAACACGGGTGGTAGTGATCTGTAGTCCAACACGCTACCGCTAGACCACGGAGTCTAACAGCGCAGCTGAATTTAATTTATAATACTATTAAAACTACTACTAATAAGGATTTAGTAACCCGCAATATTGAGTCTCTATAGTTGTTGTGCAGCAAAAATGTAATCATTATAATATACGATGAAAAGACATTCGTAAGAACAAATTCATCAATTACATTAACAGGCTTTGCTATAGACCCTACTAAAACGTAGGCTCCCAGAAAACTGATAGATAACGTGTAAATTCAGGACTGTTGATGATCTCTTTTCATAATTAGATTACATATCAACATCAGTAAGTTATTCTGTTGACCTTGTTGACAGGGTGCATTATTCGGAAGCATGCCTTTTCATAAACTGCTAAAATTAACAATCAAATGCATATATATAAAAACAGAAGCGGGGAGGGATATACACAGCAATACACCTATACACGGACACACATACACACACATACGCATACATACATACGTACACACATACACACACACACAAATACATCTCGATATTATCTAGGAGTTACACGATTTAAGACACCCCAAAATAAAACAATTTATTCATACTAACATTTGCACAATGACATAGATAATAATATTCAATCAGTATTCATAATAAACAGATAGCAATAGACAATTAACTAACTAACTGGCAATATTCACTGAAAACGATGGCATATTCTTCTTTCATATTAGATGTAGTATATTTTAATTTCCATGTTAAATAATGGTAATAATCGTGTTCACACTTCATCTAATTATAGTATCATGAATAATCTTCATGCTAAATGTGTGCCTTCTTCTTGGACAGGGGGTGTACTGCAGAGTAAACTTATATATCAAGGAAAAAACAAGTTATCTTTCAGTTGGCTCACTAAATTTCACGATTTTTGTTTTTGGGGGTGGGGGTGATATGCCTCATTTGTTAATTTCGACATACACTAAATGAGAAGAAAACATTAAATGTTAATTAATCAGTGCAATAGATTAAGACAACTGCAGATACTGTTTTGCAACCTTAACTTAGGCCTGTAACAATAGTGTCTTCATTAACTATCGTGTTTTACAGTTAAATCGAATTAAACTGTTTTTGTTTGCATATCATGAATACATTTAAAACGTAGATACATGAGTACAATCCTTAAAACTGACAGCTTAATTGCTATATAAAACTGACATCTATGCTAAATCAGACCATACCAGCACCATCACTTTTGTGCTGTTAAAACTATATATTAACATTTTCAAACCAGAGCACATGTCTGCTATTCAAACTATTATAATAATAATGTGATTAAATCTTGTGTGTGACTAAAAGACTAGAGATATACTTGAATGTCATAATACAAAATGCAAATACCTAGACCTAGAAGAGATAGTTTGATTCCCACGTACTACTAAGGTGAATTTTATATGCAACTAAAGTTGTCGGAAGAATAAAATCAACCGTGCGAGTGGTGTCCAATTCCCCTCTTGGAGATGCGCTGCAGTGTACGGTGCATGAGTGTACTGTGCCTGCTACAGTTATTTAAATGCTGGATTACCAGGCCAAACACATAAACAGCGTCCCTCCAAAGACGGAAATAGTGCATGCAATATATAGCTTTAGATCAACTTTTGTTATAATGCACGGACCAAGAAACATACACTCTTCATGCACAGAAACTATCATTTGTCAACCGTATTATAATACGGCTTGTGATATTCCTTATAGGATCAAATACCTCATGAACATACAAACACACACACATACACACACACACACACACACACCACACACACACACATATATTTATATATATATATATATATATATATATATATATATATATATCGAGATTAGCTGTTAGGGTGGGTAAGGGAGAGAAAACGGAGATATATATCCATTTTGAAAACATCTATCATAAATATAAATAAGATGACTATTAAATATCACTTTGTCTATTAAATATCACCCCTCTCCTAAACAAAATGGCACTAGAAATGCATTATTCTTTAATAAAGTTTCTAGATATTTAAATAGCATTGCCATTGTCCCATCGACGTGATATTATAATAATTGCTTACTTAAATGTCCATGTTAATATTAAGTCTGATGTTGAAGCTCGTATGCTATGCTAGGCGGATTGACTCAGCATGTCAGTGCTACAATTTACAAAGCGGACCAGACACTAAAATTAGTCATCTCTAGATAATCGAGCTCCGTCTCATAGTAGGAGTTCCTTTTGTATGTGACCCAATTGTCAGTAGGAATAAATGTAAACTCTTAGGCAATAATCAGCCTTATTAGTATGGACAAGTTCGATTGCATCCGAAGACATATCACATTCAGAAAGTATAATGGGGTTAATATCAAAGGAATTATGAGGGATTTACAGTCGTTTAAAGAAGTTGACATCAAAGCGATAATCACAAGTCAAGCAACGTGGATCCAACGATCATCTGACCTTTGAAGGCTTTAATTTATCAACCCCTAATCCTGGTAAATTATCGGTAAGTCAATGATTAGGCCAATTTACGGGTTAATAATGCTGCTGTGTTCGAATAGAGCATCCACAATTCCACTGCTTAAGAGAACTAGGTTGGTTATAATATGAATAGTTATCGGGCTATTTCTAACCTTCATTTCAACTGCAAGATTATTGAAACGGCAATAGCAAGACAGATAGGGGAACACTTAGAGCATAAGGACCTCCGTGACTGTTATTCGTCTCTTATCGCAGAGATAATTTAAGGAGAAACTGCTCTGTTAAAAGTGCACAGTGACATGCACAGTTGAATGATCCATCACTGTATTAATTATGTTTGATTTATCTGCAGTTTTGATGTAATCGATCAAACGACATTATCGAACCGTTTAGAATTTTCTTTTAACATCAATCAACTTGGGGTAACTTCGTACCTTACGCAAATAACTAAGTGTGTTTCTTTCACGAGTAGAATATCACCAGATGTATATCTTCAATTTGGCGTACTACAGTGGTTCCGGATAGCTCATGCTAGAACTCTTACATTTATAAGTTGTTGTACTTTTTGGAACTCACTGATTGAACATATTAACTCATCAAATAGCACAGTTTATTTCCGTCATCTTTTGGAAACTCACCCTTTCGGGCTCGCTTATAACTCCCCCTTACAAGGTGTACCACTGAGCTCGATTCATTTTGAGGATATTGGTACCCTAAAAGGTTCCTAATATTAGTATTATACTAAACAAGTTTGTGGAATGATTCGAGGGTATACTATTAAATTAGATTCTTATTCCAATGATCCTCATATCTACATGACTTTAAGGTGATAAATGGGATGATAAATCATCTTCAATTGAAAGATGTTTTGCACACATAAGAACTTGGATGAATGGAAAGATGCTGAAATTGACTAAGGGTAAGGCTGAAAACACTGTTTCTCATCTAACCAACATATATGAAGAAAACTGAGAATCTTCGTATGATGATAGGCTCCGCGTATATAAATTCTTCCACGTCTCTGAGAAATCTTGGGCTAATATTGATTCATTCCCGAATAATGGAAAAGCGGGTACAATATACGTGTATGTTATGTCTGGAAAATAATTCAGTAGATGATGTGTCTCTAAAAATAATTGTTTCCATATAAATTTTATTTTTCTTCATCTGTGTTGCCGTGTTATTAATTGCAGCCAAATATTTGGAACACAACATCTTAATAGAAATTCTTCGGATATTAATTCTTCAGGTGCTTGCGATGTGATGCCATGGAAGATATTTCTGTTCTCATATATTTAGCTATGTTTCACATGTAAGAAGAACTTACGTCTCTCATCCAGCGACATATCATTAGAACCAGAACCCAGGAGCTTAATGGAATCGTTTTCACGAATAATTTAAAGTGAATTTACGTTACCTGATCACAGGTGATCGTGATCGTCAATTCCAGATTTAACATAAAATTAATCATATTAAGTTAAATTCAAGGCTTAATCATAATCGGTGATTGTTATTGTGTATACACAGGATGTTCGATTACTTAGTGCATTATATAGTGCCGTAACATTATTGTTAAAGAGATTCTTTGGATGTGTTAATCATATTATGAAAAGTTTAGTTTTTCTTATACAAACTGTGCTAAGACTTAATCTAACCGTTTGATATTTTCAGTTTATCATAATTGTAATATTTTCAAACGGTTAACACAACATCACATCTGGTGATTCAGGATTTGCAAAATGTTAGACTTTTGGTAGCTAGTAGGAGCCTTAAGAATATTCTGTCCTGTACCATTCGGGAAGCTTGTGTACCGACGTCCATAACATGTGTATGATCTGACATAGTTTGGGTATGGCTCGGCGTGAATGTAACTTTACTTTTGTTTATGCATTAACTCTGAGAAAACGTGCATATTATATTATGTAAATGATCAGCCTCTTGGAAGTAAACTCCTGATGGTAAGTTTAATTGCAACCTTAAACTTACCTTTATATTCACAAAAACAATTAATTTATGCACAGTCTGGCTTCTAAGTCCGGATAACGTCCGGCACACACATATTCGCGATACAGGTTCTTTAGGATATATATATGAAAATTCAAACAATGTTTTAACACTTTGTTATAACCCAAAATATTACAACTGTAACTAATTACCCACAGTATCAAGTAGTTTATCTAAGATACAGGATTGAATATTTAATTGAAGCTTAATCCCATATTAGAACTCACCGATGTTTATGTGGTCGTATTCATATCTTAAAATGACAATAATCAACCAATCCATATTAAAATCGTCCAGTTTCCATACAGTATACTCAACACAACTATATGAAGCAAGATGCCGAAAAGAACATCTTACGCCGTTGGAGAGAAATTGGAGGTAAGTGCAAAAATACCTCAAACCGAATCACAAATCAGAATGGCCGGTGCTAACTTTCTTAATCTTCCCCCGAATAACAGTTGAAACAGCTATTTTATATCAGTTGCGTATCATAACAGGATCGGAGTATCTAACATCAGAATAAACATCCATTTAATTATATATATATGGTTGCTGCCTCTGATGGAAGTTCCAAGGTTTGAATACATATAAAGCAGAATTTGGTTCGGCTTCATGGCGGAGATAGTAAATCTCCTGGTAAACTAAGGGCTTCAAATTCTGCGTATTTCTGCATTAACTCGAAGTGAAGCCCACAATACATACATGATACTCTTCTTTGGAGATTTATCGTATTAATTTGTGATGATATGAAACTGATGTGGCGCAGCCTTAGTTTAGGACATATTTACATCAGAACAGCTAATATACATTAAACCCTTTTTTTATTAATAATAGACTTCTAAGAATATTCTGTATTTTTCTTTTTGAAAGTGATATCAGCGCCATACATGTAACTGATTGAGTAAGGATGACATATGATATATATATATATATATATATATATATATATATATTTGGGTGAAATACATTAGTTACTTAGGTATGTTAATTAGCACAACTATAATGGATTGTTTACTGTATAACAGTACACCTTAGAGATAATTTTAAAAGCAAGATATCAATATTTCTTCTTTCAGTATAATGTTTCTTTCAATTTAAAAGTACAAATAGACAGGATAAGAAAGGTTACTTTGATTGTACTCCTATTGCAAAAACAGAGGGTTGACAATAAATAATAAATTTAATTTCTTAACACAAACTGTATACACTTGTTCACTGAGTGATAGTGCAGTAGCACTATCATTCAGTGAAAGCCGCAATGCATACTTACTATAATTATTCAGACCTTCATCAGTACGTTCATCAGCGAATTTGACTTGTTTTGGGTCATGGCCGCTTATCCCAAAACAGGTATGACACATCAACATCAACTTATATTTCCATTCGGCTATATATTTAACCACGGGTTACAATTACCGCCTGTATTTACCCCTCACAGTGTATAGAGTGAGGGGGTGATTGAATATATGAATGATTGTGTGTGTGTGAGTGAGTAAGTCAGTCAGTCTGTCAATCAGTCAGTTAGTTAGTTAAAGAGATACTTAATTAGTCAGTGAGTTAAACAGTCAATCAGTCAGTAAGTGAATTGATACAATTTAGCGAGTCTTAGGCACATTGGAATAATCTGGTATTACCTCCTTATTATTATTATTATTATTATTATTATTATTATTATTATTATATACTATATTTATATAGCACTCTTTTCATAAACTATATCATGTTCAAAAGTACTTTACAATACAAGACATATAAACGTAAAATGTTAAAATGACATGAAATAATATATATTAAATATAAAATAAAATATTACAGTAAAATGATGATTAATTTGTTTGGACGTAATAGTAAGATTAAAACAGACAAATAAAATAAACTTAATCAATTAAATTAAATCGTTAAAATATACTGATATAACACTATATCGAACTGATATTAACTAGAAGATAAAAATAGGATATAAACATGTTATATATGCACATTATTAAGAAAGACTAGATTTGTTCAATGGCTATAGTGAACTAGAAAATAATGCGTTTTTAAAGTTTTTGAAAGTCTCTGTTGTCTTAGATTCTCAAATCAAATCAAATCAAAATATTTATTGATTCATAATACATACATAGTATTATATTATACAAAAATATTATATAACTGCATTGTATATGTTACAAGGTGTCAATTGGTATATTGACCGTCTTCCTTTGACACCTTTCATATTTCATGTATAAATTGCTGAGCTTCAATGGTTGGCGCCAAGTAATATAATCGGCATCGCTATATCGTATTACACTACTAGCACTCTATTTCAACTGCAAGATTATTGAAACGGCAATAGCAAGACAGATAGGGGAACACTTAGAGCATAAGGACCTCCGTGACTGTTATTCGTCTCTTATCGCAGAGATAATTTAAGGAGAAACTGCTCTGTTAAAAGTGCACAGTGACATGCACAGTTGAATGATCCATCACTGTATTAATTATGTTTGATTTATCTGCAGTTTTGATGTAATCGATCAAACGACTTTATCGAACCGTTTAGAATTTTCTTTTAACATCAATCAACTTGGGGTAACTTCGTACCTTACGCAAATAACTAAGTGTGTTTCTTTCACGAGTAGAATATCACCAGATGTATATCTTCAATTTGGCGTACTACAGTGGTTCCGGATAGCTCATGCTAGAACTCTTACATTTATAAGTTGTTGTACTTTTTGGAACTCACTGATTGAACATATTAACTCATCAAATAGCACAGTTTATTTCCGTCATCTTTTGGAAACTCCCCCTTTCGGGCTTGCTTATAACTCCCCCTTACAAGGTGTACCACTGAGCTCGATTCATTTTGAGGGTATTGGCACCCTAAAAGGTTCCTAATATTAGTATTATACTAAACAAGTTTGTGGAATGATTCGAGGGTATACTATTAAATTAGATTCTTATTCCAATGATTCTCATATCTACATGACTTTAAGGTGATTAATGGGATGATAATTCATGTTCAATTGATAGATGTTTTGCACACATAAGAACTTGGATGAATGGAAAGATGCTTAAATTGACTAAGGGTAAGGCTGAAAACACTGTTTCTCATCTAACCAACATATATGAAGAAAACCGAGAATCTTCGTATGATGATAAGCTCCGCGTATATAAATTCTTCCACGTCTCTGAGAAATCTTGGGCTAATATTGAATCACTCTCTAGGAATGGAAAAGCGGGTACAATATACGGGTATGTTATGTCTGAAAAATAAGTCAATAGATGATGTGTCTCTAAAAATAATTGTTTCCATATAAATTAAATTTTTCTTCATCTGTGTTGCCGTGTTATTAATTGCAGCCAAATATTTGGAACACATCTTAATAGAAATTCTTCGGATATTAATTCTTCAGGTGCATGCGATGTGATGCCATGGAAGATATTTTTGTTCTCATATACTTAGCTATGTTTCACATGTAAGAAGAACTTACGTCTCTCATCCAGCGACATATCATTAGAACCAGAACCCAGGAGCTTAATGGAATCGTTTTCACGAATAATTTAAAGTGAATTTACGTTACCTGATCACAGGTGATCGTGATCGTCAATTCCAGATTTAACATAAAATTAATCATATTAAGTTAAATTCAAGGCTTAATCATAATCGGTGATTGCTATTGTGTATACACAGGATGTTCGATTACTTAGTTCCTTATACAGTGCCGTAACATTATTGTTAAAGTGATTCTTTGGATGTGTTAATCATATTATGAAAAGTTTAGTTTGTCTTATACAAACTGTGCTAAGACTTAATCTAACCGTTTGATATTTTCAGTTTATCATAATTGTAATATTTTCAAACGGTTAACACAACATCACATCTGGTGATTCAGGATTTGCAAAATGTTAGACTTTTGGTAGCTAGTAGGAGCCTTAAGAATATTCTGTCCTGTACCATTCGGGAAGCTTGTGTACCGACGTCCATAACATGTGTATGATCTGACATAGTTTGGGTATGGCTCGGCGTGAATGTAACTTTACTTTTGTTTATGCATTAACTCTGAGAAAACGTGCATATTATATTATGTAAATGATCAGCCTCTTGGAAGTAAACTCCTGATGGTAAGTTTAATTGCAACCTTAAACGTACCTTTATATTTACAAAAACAATTAATTTATGCACAGTCTGGCTTCTATGTCCGGATAACGTCCGGCACACACATATTCGCGATACAGGTTCTTTAGGATATATATATGAAAATTCAAACAATGTTTTAACACTTTGTTATAACCCAAAATATTACAACTGTAACTAATTACCCATAGTATCAAATAGTTTATCTAAGATACATGATTGAATATTTAATTGAAGCTTAATCCCATATTAGAACTCACCGATGTTTATGTGGTCGTATTCATATCTTAAAATGACAATAATCAACCAATCCATATTAAAATCGTCCAGTTTCCATACAGTATACTCAACACAACTATATGAAGCAAGATGCCGAAAAGAACACCTTACGCCGTTGGAGAGAAATTGGAGGTAAGTGCAAAAATACCTCAAACCGAATCACAAATCAGAATGGCCGGTGCTAACTTTCTTAATCTTCCCCCGAATAACAGTTGAAACAGCTATTTTATATCAGTTGCGTATCGTAACAGGATCAGAGTATCTAACATCAGAATATTCATCCATTTAATTATATATATATATATGGTTGCTGCCTGTGATGGAAGTCACAACGTTTGAATACATATGAAGCAGAATTTGGTTCGGCTTCATGGCGGCATAAGCCTGAAGTGGTATTGCCACAATTAATCAGCCCATCTGATCGAACTGATTATATTGCGTCATGTTCTATATGTTGCGATGTGTTGGTTATTTCCTTGTTTTCCAACAATAGAAAATACATGAGAAAAATATCCAGCAAAACCTTGCATCATGTTACTTTCTCAAGCCCTAATCCAAACAGCTCTTTGCAGTGCGTGGTCCAATTGTAAAGCCGTCAATATCCTTGGACATCATAAATCATTTTTATAATTGAATTAAACTGTATAACTTGTTCTATCTTTCCAGAAAACGTTATTGTTTGAAGATGCAATGGAATAATTTCTTTAATATGCTAATTATCATATTTATTGAATGGAATTAAGGAGTTATTGGGCACACTGTACATGTATACTGTGCACTGCACACTGTACATGTACACTGTGCACTGCACACTGTACATGTGCATGTTGCGCCCCATATGGATAGTTATACTATATATTTGGTAATTGGTGCTTGACAAACGGTTCGTCACAGAAACTCGCTATACGTTAATATAATATAATGTATGTGTGTGAAATGTACATCTCAGTCTCACGGGTAAGATATTACTCATGCAATGAAACAGATAAGTCATAATAAACATATTGAAGTAATAATTCACTTGGCTGATAAGGCGTTACAAGAAAACTACAGCATATATTTTAAATATATACATTATAATCCTTTGCTTGGTATTTTGAATTACCATTAAAATCGTGCCTGGCAAGTATTTATGATATTTTTTCGACCTTTTGGGTATTGAATTTGTAAGTTTCGAAGCTACTTCAGTAAAATATTACATAATTCATCAGCTATTATTTTAGGGTTTGTCAACTCTTGGTTAGCCACGCGGAAAGTACCAGGTAATGTGTTTTTGTTTGGATGTATCCCTAACCAGAGGACTTAGGAATTGCCAAATCTTTCTGATGTCATGTTTATGCCGTTCAAAAAATATCAGTGTAGTACAATTTATTATACATATTTCTCTATTTATTAAACTCTACATAAAGATAGCATGTTTTTGGTTTATTTATGCATTTACGAAATAGCTTCAATTGTGATGACAACATCAGACCTTTCGTCATCCAAGGTTATCTGATACATTCCTTGTTTGGAATAGTGACTGTTTTCTCATATGCAAATTTGTCAATGGTATTCACCAGCTTCGCTATAAATAGTGCATATGCATCATCTATAGTGTTGGTGATTATGGGTGTCCAGTCAGTTCGAAGCAGTTCATCATGTATGTCGCCAATACCTTGATCGTTAATGTTCGATGAATACAAACTAATGGACACTTAGTTTTCACAGATAGTGGTTTTCCCATGCATGTCAGCGTAGGCAAAGGATCTGGTATTTCAGATATAGTAAAACCTGAAAATACTTGAGACGTTGGGTCACACTTGACGTAAATATTATCAAACAATGTGGCGCTGACATAAGTGATCCGCCACAAAAGCATCAAGTAAATCTGAAGTATTGATGTTGCGAATTGACCTTCAAGCAATCAAAGGTTTGATCACTTCCCAGTACAATTTCACATTTCAATGCCTGTAACTAGTCAAGTATAATTTCATATCTAGCTATGGATAACCGTTCGTTTGTGTTAGGAACCCTATGTATTTCGCGAACTATCATTTTACTGTAACCATTACTGTTGTTGGATATCATGCTCCTAAAAAAGTAATTTCCTCCATACGTCTTCTAAATATTGCAGAAGTACTTTGCATTAATAATATCAGGGGACATGCATGTTTTTCAACTAAAGATATAAGTGTAGCATGGCATTGTTAACATAATTGTGATAAATCATCATTAAGTGTTGGTGATCAGTTCAGATTTTACTATATACCGGTAAAGGATATTGCAATTAGAATCAACTGAATTATACTTAAATATTATGTTTTTCCTATGACTGAAAATGAACACCATCTGTGGAAGTTAGCGTTTGAATAGAATTAGGTGTAGACCGGGTTGTGAGGAAATCAAGCCAGTGACCATGAATATGTGTGGGATGAAACCTGTATTTTAAGGCAAATGTTGCTAAAGTGTCATCAAATGTTGATGCAGCAGTAGACTGTGTATCCGAATGATGGTTGAAATAACAAAGGATGGACCATTCAGGATGAATAATAACTACATGTTATAATACATCATGTAAGTCAACAAAGAAAGGATGAAGTTATTCCGGGAGAGCTATAGAGACATAGGAAATAACCAGTAAAAGTCAGAAATTTCAATGAGGATAGCCTCGAAACTACAATAGATCTGGACACAATGGGAATTTACTTTACATTTATTGGATAGCAGAAAGCCAACACCATCTCCAAGTCCAGAGTGACCTATCTTGTGATAAAAGGAATAGCCAGGAGGCAAATAACAGAAATACAAGAGGTTATGTCGTAAGGGCTAAGCCAAGTCTAAGTGAAGGCAAGAATATAACATTTCTTGCATATTGCCAAGTCTCAGGGATACTGAATGATTTATTATGGACGAACCTAACGTTACTGAAAGCCTAGCGAATATTATGCAGGATTGGACGGCCTGGAATCACAATTAGTGTCATTTCATCACGAAAACTTGGCACAGAGGATCGCAACTAAATAGTAAATCTCCTGGTAAACTAAGGGCTTTAAATTCTGCGTATTTCTGCATTAACTCGTAGTGAAGCCCACAATACATACATGATACTCTTCTTTGGGGATTTATCGTATTAATTTGTGATGATATGAAACTAATATGGCGCAGCCTTATTTAGGACATATGTACATCAGAACAGCTAATATACATTAAAACCTTTTTTTTAATTAATAATAGACTTCTAAGAATATTCTGTATTTTTCTTTTTAAAAGTGATATGAGCGCCATACATGTAACTGATTGAGTAAGGATGACATAAGATATATATATATATTTGGGTGAAATACATTAGTTACTTAGGTATGTTAATTAGCACAACTATAATGGATTGTTTACTTTATAACAGTACACCTTAGAGAGAATTTTAAAAACAAGATATCAATATTTCTTCTTTCAGTATAATGTTTCTTTCAAGTCAAAAGTACAAATAGACAGGATAAGAAAGGTTACTTTGATTGTACTCCTATTGCAAAAACAGAGGGTTGACAATAAATAATACATTTAATTTCTTAACACAAACTGTATACACTTGTTCACGGAGTGATAGTGCAGTAGCACTATCATTCAATGAAAGCCGCAATGCATACTTACTATAATTATTCAGACCTTCATCGGTACGTTCATCAGCGAATTTGACTTGTTTTGGGTCATGGCCGCTTATCCCAAAACAGGTATGACACATCAACATCAACTTATATTTCTATTCGGTTATATATTTAACCACGGGTTACAATTACCGCCTGTATTTACCCCTCACAGTGTATAGAGTGAGGGGGTTATTGAATATATGAATGAGTGCGTGAGTGAGTAAGTGAGTCAGTCAGTCAATAAGTCAGTCAGTCTGTCAATCAGTCAGTTAATTAGTTAGAGAGATACTTAATTAGTCAGTGAGTTAAACAGTCAATCAGTCAGTACGTGAATTGATACAATTTAGCGACTCTTGGGCACATTGGAATAATCTGGTATTACCTCCTTATTATTATTATTATTATTATTATTTATTTTATTATTATTATTATTATTATTATTATTATTATATACTATATTTATATAGCACTCTTTTCATAAACTATATCATGTTCAAAAGTGCTTTACAATACAAGACATATAAACGTAATATGTTAAAATGACATGGAATAATATATATTAAATCTAAAATAAAATTTTACAGTAAAATGGTGATTAATTTTTTTGGACATAATAGTAGGATAAAAAAGACAAATAAAAAAACTTAATCAACTAAATTAAATCGTTATAATATACTGATATAACAATATATCGAACTGATATTAACTAGAAGATAAAAATAGGATATAAACATGTTATATATACACATTATTAAGAAAGACTAGATTTGTTCAATGGCTATAGTGAACTAGAAAATAATGCGTTTTTAAAGTTTTTGAAGGCAGTTCTCAAATCAAATTAAATCAAAATATTTATTGATTCATAACATATACATAGTATTATATTATACAAAAATATTATATAACTGCATTGTATATGTTACAAGGTGTCAATTGGTCTATTGACCGTCTTCCTTTGACACCTTTCATATTTCATGTATAAATTGCTGAGCTTGAATGGTTGGCGCCAAGTAATATAATCGGCATCGCTATATCGTATTACACTACTAGCACTCTAGGTACTGGAGATATACATATGATCAAACCAACACAATAAGGATCACGCCCAGCTATGCAAAACATTGTCGACATCGACACACACTATACTTTCAGCATAATTATCCATATTATTATAAAACAACGCTTGAAAGTATTGATATTTTATATCTCTGAATTTAGCAAGTAAATCAGTCCAAATTGGAGGGAATAAGGGTAGTGGAAGCAACGATGAAAATTTAGTCCTTGCACGATATCGTTTTGCCATGTTCATGTAAGTGTGTCTAGTCGGTCTCTCTCGTTTGGTAAAATATTTTAGGTCATTAAATGAATTCGGTAATTTGTCATTTCGTAATTGTTGCATAAATATGGCTACATTGTACTTATACTGATCCTTTTGCTTTCCTTGAACAAAGTCTCTGTGTGATAATTGTAAGCTTTTCTATATATTATAGGAATTCACTGTTTTTAAGTTTAAATACAGTTAACAGGCAATGTTTTGGTATAGTGTTTTTTACTTTATTTATGATATAGTTTGCCCGAGAAATGTTGGCATATATATTATCAATTTGCTTTTTCCAAGAAATGTTTTCATCAATTGCCATCCCGAGGAACTTAAACATTTAGTATTAGTATGATTGCCAATTTGTTCGATTATCTACGTGTAAAGATTGGTCATTTGCAGCTTGATGGCTCCCAGAAGGACGGAATATAATATATTTAGTTTTAGAAATATTTAGACATAACTTATTTGCTCTAAACCACTGGTTTATTTTCTCTAATTCTTGGTTCATTGCGTCATATAAATGTTTCGTATATGAAGATGAATAGCTACAGGTAGTGTCGTCTGCAAATCATAATACCTTTACAGAGGTGGAATTTTGAATATCGTTAATATAAAACAATATTAAAATTGGTCCAAGGATTGACCCTTGTGGCACGCCAATCTAATTTGGTTCGAGGTGTGACTTAACTTTATAAATTTCCATGTATTGTCTTCTGCCTGATAGATAACTCTTAAACCATGTATTTGCAATTCCCCTGATACACAATATTTCTAACTTGTTTAGTAAAATGCTATGGCTTATTGTGTCAAATGCTTTGCTTAGGTCTAAAAAGATTGGTTTAATAAATGGATAACAGGATGAACGATAGAGTGTTTTGCTCTAAATCCGTATTGGTGTGTATATATATAGCTGGTTGGTCGCTTCTAAGAATGACATAAGTGTTTTTGCAACAATATTTTCTAATAACTTTGAGAAGACAGGAAGCATGCTGATAGGCCTATAATTGTTGAACAATGTTCTTTCAACCGACTTAAAAATGGGAATCACCCTGGCTGATTTCATCTGTAGTGGAACAACTCCTGTCCTAAGTGACAAGTTTACAATATGAGTTAATGGCTTAGCTATGGGTATAATAGAAGTTTTTAGAATGTTTGTGGACAGGTTATTTAGATCATTGGTTTGTCTTTGTTTTTAATTTTGAAGTAATCTCTATGATATCACAAGTGTCAACAGGATCAAAATAAAGACTATAATTATTTGGTCTGTTTAAGTATTTATGAAAGTTGTGATCTGACGGAGGAACAATATTACTAATTTTGTTTCCGTTATTTGCAAAGAAGGTATTAAATTGATCGGCTATTTTATTTTTATCAGTTATGGTTATATTATTTTGCTTAAAATATTCAGGTAGTTCAATATAATATGTTTTTCTTCTTATAGCTGATCTCAGTAAGGTTCACGTTTGTTTAATATTATTTTTGGCTAGATTAAATGCCTCTTGATAGTAAACTGCCTTGGCTTGACGCATAAGTTTATTGTATAATGAACAATATTGTTTATATGTATTTATGTTGTGGACAGATTGTACTTTTAGCTTTAATTTCAACAGCTTTGACTTAGTTAGTGATGATTTCAAAGTCCGTCTGTTATTCAAGGTGATCGTTTCAAATATTTCTTAGCTATTTTAACTTGCTTTAATGGAAATGCCGTATGGTGTGCCATAAAGTTATCGTAAGCATTATGTACACAGTTTGATTCAAGAATAGATGTATAGCGAATTTGTGGTTGAGTAAGGTGTTAAAAGTGTTAACATTAGACTGTGAGAATGATCTGCTTAGCTTAGTTTCTAATTTGGGAGCATTTATATTTTCGGATACTCTATTAAAGAGAAAATGCCAAAATGGTCTGAAATGCCAGTTGTAGCCATACAGTCTGGATGTCTTTCTTATTGGTGTATTTATGATCTATGAGCGTCGCAGAATGTGAAGTTACACGAGTTGGCTTAGTTATCAAAGGTAAGAATCCTTGTGAAAATATATTCTCCAAATATTCACCAGTTTTAATGTGCTGTTCAAATTTTAATAAATCTATAGTCATGCGGCCCATTATGTAAGAGACGTTATTTTCACATGATAATATATTTTGCACCTCTGACATATTATGCATACAAATATCAATATCAGTTTTAGATACAGTATTTGGACGGTATACAGTACCTACAATAATATGTTTATTGTGCACTATCAATTCAATAAATATTGATTCGCAGATATTCGGTATGAATATGGATAGGTCTTTTCTTAGTTCATATTTATAAGTATCTTTAATATATAACCTTACTCCCCCTTTTGAAATATTTATGTTATTCCAATCACATCGAAGCAGTGAGTTTCGTCGCACATATCATAGAGAAGATCATAGAATGAATCCCAGTGGGCTCTCAAACCCTGGCTATTTATAGAGAATAACAAAAATTGGTCTCTTTCATCAAAGTATGCATCTTTCACTGTGTTAGGCTCATAATAACGTCACTTGTTATTGCAATTGTCGTATGGTTCTCTGATTTCGGCAAGCAGTGTATTCCAGAGACTGGGTGCTGCATAGCTAAAATATATGTTGCCATATGCTGTGGTCCGCAACATAGGTGCTATAAATAGTTGTGTATTCTGGGATCTTAGAGTTCTCTCTGGTATATACATCTGTAACGTGTCTCTGAAATATACAGGAGGTCGATCGTGCAATGTCTTATGCGCGTGGACCAGAAGTTTAAATTGAGCACGGTGTTTTACTGGCAGCCAATGGCGATTCTCCAACACAGGTGTGATATGATTATGTCAAGCTGTCTTGGTCACAGTCCATGTTCTGTACACGTTGCAGCTTACTGATCGTGGTATCTGGTAGTCCATGGACCAGCGCATTATAATAGTCCAGTCTCGACATTATAAGCCCATGCACCAATGACTTAGTAGCATCGTTAGATAGGTAACAGCTGATACTCCCAATGCTGCGCAGTTGAGCATATCCAGATCTGCATATGGAACCGACTTGTTGTGTCATTGTCATGTTGGAATCAAACGTGACACCTAGATTACGCACACATATTGTGGATGTTATTCGAGCATTTCCTACTTGTATAGACACTTTGTCCATGAACTGTGAATTATGTTTTGATGTTTTGAATTATGTTGTTTAGGCCTAATCGAAATCGAGGCAAAGGTGCACCAGAACATGCTAAAACTATATAATGGAGAAAAAACAACATAATTCAAAACATCAAAACATAATTCACAGTTCATGGACAAAGTGTCTATACAAGTAGGAAATGCTCGAATAACATCCACAATATGTGTGCGTAATCTAGGTGTCACGTTTGATTCCAACATGACAATCAAGTATACCATATGCATGAACTGGATATGTTAACTGCGAGTTGCATTAGGAGTACATGTTCTGGTGCACCTTTGCCTCGATTTCGATTAGGCAGTTCTCAATGCGTGGCAATGCTTATAATCAGTACTAACCCCAAATAAGAGTGATAACGAAGGATAATTTTAAGCTACGAGTTGATTTAAGACAAACTTGTTCTGAAAATGTCACGAAATGTTTTATGTGGTCGAAAGGGGGATGTCGACTCGATATCTTTAGGCACTATACATCACGTTGTTTATCTCTAGACCTTCACAGGGTTAACCATCAAAGGAAATGATGTATTACGTTGAAGGTACCAGCTATCTGAGTTCCAACGATTCAAAAGATTCAGAACTCACGTAATGATGTTAAATGACTGATAATTCTGATCATTAAAAATACGTAAATACCATTATGGTTATTGTTATATGATTGGGATTTACATTGCCAATACGCACAATGCATTTATCCGAATACATCCATATCTGACTCAATATCAGCGTATTGTTACGCCATTTTCTCTATTCTAACAAAAGTTATAAATTCAGTTTTAAAAATAGGTCAATGAAACAAAATCGATATTCTGACTCTCTGTAGTAATACAGTGGGTTCTTCACTATGTACGAAAGATTGTAAGTAATTATGTTGGAATGCACATTTCTTGCCATATTGCAATACTGCAGGCATAGATCACAATGAAAAGAGTTAGTTTAATTAGGATACATATTTGTTAAAAGGTGTCATACAGGGAAAGGTAATTAGTTACTATTAAACGTTGTTAAGCCAGATCTAAGCTTATCACTTCAGATCAGCTACTTCCAAGTTACTTTACCATTAAACCTTTTTTCCAGTGATTGTTCACTAAATCACAAAATTTATTTATATTTGTCACATATAATAGAGCTTGACTTTTAAATTCAGGCTTTCTGCCTGCCTCATATATAATTCACATTTTCTGACTATGAAGTGGCTCAATCAGGCGGATATTGAAGGGATTTGTGTCTGATAATTAAGGTAAAACATTTATACTGAGGTTAATCGCGGCGGACAATTAATCCGTCTCATATCTAGATATAGTTGTTCGCATGTACAAGGCACTATTCATCGTTCATGATAAGTCTACTTGTACATCTAGAAAAATAATAATGTGGGCGTACTTTAGCCAAGCTCTGTTCATTACATACGTTCACATTAGCGTTTATTATTGGATTAGATAATTGATCATTAATCATTCTGTAAATGTATTAAATATCCGATAAATTTTAAAAACGTTAGTTTATGCTTCTCTGCTAATATGGTAAACTGCATGACAATTATTTTATCTTAAAATATAATCCTCGAGAACTACGTGAGAGATAAAGGGGGAGAAGTGAGAGAGGGGGTGAGGAGGGAGAGAGAGAGGAGGAAAGAGAGAGAGAGAGAGAGAGAGAGAGAGAGAGAGAGTGGCAACATCTACCTCTATATCGCTTATAATGTGCTGTATAAGTATAACGTGACAACTAATAGCTGGAGTCTAAGATGTATCCATAACAAAGTAGTTATCTTATTTCAGGTTCCCATACTGCATGAATAATAACGTTTTCAACTGAAGACACTTAAATGTGACAATAGACTATGAAAGTTGTATTTCGTGTGTGATAATATATATATATATATATATATATATATATATATATATATATATATATATATATATATATAAGGATGCCAACTTCCAGGCGAATGATAATTTCCAATTGATTACTATATTAATAATTCTTCTCCGAAATAAATGGCTTCTGTTTAACGACATATAGCTACCAAATGACAATTATATCTTGTTCCAGACAAAGTCGTAAGTATATTTCAGTAATTTATAGTTCATGATATAATCTGCTAAATGTAATGTTTATTTATTTATTTCTCATGCTACTTGTGGCTGACAGGATTACAATATGAACAAAAAACAAAGCTTTGTTTAAGAGTAGGCCAAAGTGAGTATTTCACCCCCATCGAGTGTGTGGTTATCGATGTCATAAGAAGGAATCAAATATGTCTGATAAAAGTTATACTTCTCACATATCCCATTTATTGTAGAAAACGAACCTGTTGTGTTGCTGATATAACAATATAAAATATCCATAACAAACCTTTTGGTAATTTCAATAACATCGTAGCCTAGTTATCATTATTATATCAGTCAATATGTAAACTAAATAGTGTTGAAAGTTGATTACGCAGTGTGTTACAATTATGATACTAAGTTCTTGATATCACTCAACATCGCTGGTTCCTTTACTATTAAATAAAACAAGAATTATTAACTTTTTCGTTTTTCGTTTGTTTCCCATCTGGCAAATATTTTGCAATTTTCAATTAGCAAAAACTGAACGGTTTACTTCATCAACAGAACAAGAGATAGAGAGAGGAGATAGATAGTTAAATATATATATATAGATAGATAGATAGATAGACATACAGATAGATAGATAGACAGACAGATAGATAGATAGATAGATGATGATGATGATAATTGATGTTTTACGGCCACTTTTGTGCACAAGGCAGGCTAAATGGGCCGAGCGACTTCCAAAGGTAATGAGACGAAGTGAACGACGAAACAACCTTCAGATATGCCCACGCTGGGATTCGAACACGGGTGGTAGTGATCTGTGGTCCAGCACGCTACCGCTAGACCACGGAGGCGGCCTAGATAGATAGATAGTTAGATTGCTTTGTCCTTTTGTTATATTTTCGCATTGCATTAGGACCACTCTGATCCTTCTGCTACCAGTGAGGTCCTTTTGTTACGCATACTGGTCTTTATGCTAATATTGCTAGTCATTGTATTGCCTTTGTACTGATTTGAAAGCTGTGGTGTCACCAGATTAGGGAATAGTTTCGGAGTACATGCTCAATGTACCATAGATTCAAAGCCAGAATAAGAGGATTACAGAGGAATATATTGTCAATTAAATCCTGGGAACACAACATAATGTTTGGAGACACGTGTCCTTGTGCCCATCCATAGTGATGCCAGTGGATATTAGTGCGTATAGATGGCTGTCATAGTGAGTACCGTCATTTGACCACAGTTTGAAGCAATATTATTATGTGATCAATAATTATTTTACGTATGAAATACGTTTATAAATATGATGCCTTCTCTGATTAAATACTTACATGGCTAAATTTAGGAAAGTTTATCTGCAATGTTAATGTACAAAATGGTTGCCCTGAACGTGGCAGAAACAGTCTGAAGTTACAGGTAATTCCCATCAACCACAATAGAATTACACCACCCACGGCGTTTCTAGGTTGCACCATATATTACATTCTTATATAAATTGAGTGGAAACCCAATCAGTTGAAAGTGAGGAGTACACGGGTATTGACAAGGTTTCCCATGTTGTTTGTATCAGCGATCATTTTTGTGTTGGCTTTAAGGTCTGATTAATTCAACACCACTTTTGTCTCGTCACCCTCCGACAATGCTTCTCACCTTTATGCTCAATATATTAGTAATCTCCCCAATGTACTAGACCAACATGCAACACTTAAAACCAAATGTCTAACCACACCTAAGCCAATATTGTTATCTCAGCAATATCGTGAAGCCAAACAGTTTTTTAGACAAACCGGAATGGAACTGGAGAAAGAACCTCTCCCCTTTCAACAGATCAAAGCTGCGACGCCAAATCAGAAAATGTAACGCCTTCATCAACAAAGCAATGGATAATTGCTCTACTGACATCGTCAACAACAACTCGGACGACTCGATAAAGTTGTGGAAAGAACTGAACGGCATTTTGTACCGCAAACCAGAAATTGTCTTGCCCTAAGGTAAAGACAACAAATTCTTCGCAAATATGTTCAGCTCTTTTTCTCAAACAAAATTACGCAACTACACAATAGTTTCAGGAACCAGTTTTTTTTTCAACCCATCTGGCCAGACATCTCACCTGCCAAGTTGGAACATTTCTCTCCCAAAACGCAAAAGCAACTCCACAAAGTGTTGCTTGCCTCTCCCAAAAAAACATACTTGACTCCTCGCCCGAATTTTCCGATAACTAATTACCTTCCTTTAAACAAATTAGTAAACTCTTGTTTACTTGCTGGGGGTTTTGTATCTAACAGTTGGAAAAAAACAATTGTTTCCCCTCTGATTAAAAAACGTCTTTGTCCAAGGATGAGCTTAAAAATTAGTCCAATATCTGGCCTTCGTTTCATATCTAAGCTGGTCGACAGAGTCAGTTTTACTAGACCTGACGCTATTGATCATAGAGTTCTCTTGAACCTTCTGTCATCTTGGTTTGACATGAGTGCAGTGATCTGGGACTGGTTCCCTTCCTATCTGGCGGACTGAAATTAATGTGTTAAAGTCGGTGACGTACTGTCTGATCCAGCAGGTTTAATATTTGGCGTTCCCCAGGGATCAGTTCTGGGCCTAATTTTATTATTATCCTTGTATACAACTCCTCTAAATAAAACAGTTTCCACATACAAAACAGTAAATTATCACTCTAGCGAGATGATACCCAGCTATATATATCACTTACACCAACCAATTGTGGTACTGCAATTGCGACACTGCAAACATGCCTTGCATATGTCCAAAGCTGGATGACAACAAATGAACTAAAACTAAACCCGGATAAACCAGAATTCATCTTGCTTGGTAACAAATCACAACGAGAAAGGTTGGTTGTTTATTATTTTCTTCCTGTTGATATATTAGGTAGTGTTATTAGTCCTACGGATAAAGCTCGTAATTTAGGTGTTATTGTTTATTCAGATTTTTCCTTCTCGAGCCACATTGCATCGGTGTGTAGGTCTTATTTCGTGGGTATTCGCGATATCAGAAGAATCATACGTCATCTCACCAGAAACATAGCAGTCATTGTCGCAAATGCTTTAGTCCGCAGCAAGCTCGACTACTGCAATTCTCTCTTTCGTTCCTTATCCTGTTGCCACCTTAAAAAACTACAATGTGTCCAAAATACTTTGGCCCGCATAACCAAATATTCATCTAAGTTTTCTCATATTACTCCTGTTCTTATACCTCTACATTGGCTGCCTGTCAGGCATCGAATACGTTTCAAAACAGCATCTGTTATTTACTAATTGCTGCACACTGATGTCCCCGCATACTTCAATCATCATTTGACACACTACACCTGCCAAGTCAACAAAAGAAGCAAGTCGAAAGTACACTTTTACAACTGTCTCAGATACGATGGTCCTTTATTGTGGAATTCTCTACCTCACGAAATTAGGTCTACCCCAGGATGCATATTCTCCTTAACCTTCTCCGATCTGTTTCCTTGATCACAAACATTTTCCGTCAAAAGAATATGACATGGGTAGCTGGTCTGATTTTGTCGTGCCTTATAATTCGTTTAACCTAAAATATGTGCAATAAAAGTTTAAATTAAATTGAATTGAATTGAGTGACATACCTGACCACCTGTTTCTGATAGCTGTAAATATGAATTCACTATGCAATAAACGAAACGATATTAAATATGTATGTTTTTATTGAAATACTTACAGCATTTATAGTCTGTAAAATGACTACAGAAACAAAACATGTTCTGCAACTTCTGGTTGACTTTATGCCTGTAATTGAAGTGTGGGTGATTTCTGGGATACTCAAGAAGCAGAACTGTCACCCAGTAGATGACGTATATCAGCGACTTACACGGATTATGAGGGACACCCTACTCAGTTTCCACGCGCTGACAGGCTTTGACACTACTTCAGCCGTCAGTGGTCATAGGAAGAAGTCCTTTTGGAAAACATTCCAGAAGCCCCCTCATCTCGTTAGCGGAGTTTGCCATGCTGAAAAGCTCATACCAGTTGCAGAGTCTGTGTGTCACCTATATGGTACATCTGAACACCCAACCAACAACCATGCAAGACTGCAACTGCTTGGTTAGGCCAATAAGAGAGGCCCTGCAACTTCATGCAATGCCTGCCAACTGTATCTGACAGCACTCTGGACAAGACTTCTCCATATACCAGATGCCTGCGCGGAACTTGTCAAATGCATCTTCAAATCAAACTGGAAGACAATCCTATATCATGCTTCAAGAAGAACATGCAGTGCCATGCAGCATATGGATGTGATGTATTCGGTGGGTGGCTGCAAACCACCTGGACATTATGTATCTTTATACTTTGTCCTTAGCTGTGCCTTAGTTATATGTGCATAAACAATTATGTTAAAATAGCTTCAAATATTAAAATTATATAATAAAAATGACAAAAAAAGAGAATATATTTTCCAAAGCAAACTAATAGAGGCAAATATCACTGAAATCGAACGATGTCCAAAACTGTAAAATTGACTCCCATCCCGAAAAAAGTAGCTGCCATCTTGGATTTTTAAATGTTCATTTATCGGGATTTCACGATTGCTTCAAAATATTTGTTGGCTAATTATCATGCTTCAGCTCCAATTATAATCTATTGAGACAAATAAACTTATGAAAACAGCAATTTTTACATCAGTGAACTTTATGAGCTTGAACATTTACCTTGAAACTAAAAATTGACAATGACATCCACCCACATGATTGTTGTCATCCTATGAATCACTGATTCCAGATGGATGACTGCTAATAACAAACAATGCCGTTACAAAGTTATTTTGAAATTTTGGCCTCCTGCCTACAAAGGGTAATTTCTAAGCTTATGCATTCTAGCAAATGGACTACCGCGTAGTGTCACTGTGTAAAGCTGTTTTTCTCCACACATACTTTACTTCACATATTCGTCACAGTGTATTGTGGTTGCGTTTCAATTTTGTTAAGTGTTTCCCCTTAGAAATACTATCATGGAAATTGTGTCCTGGATTAATGCTATGTTCAAGTCAATATCTGGGTATATCTAATTGATCAGCAAAAGCATTTCAGTGGTTAAAATGTGGCTTTTAGAATGAATTCGGGCTAATAGAGAGTAGAATATTTTAATAAAACAGAATCTGAACTTTATCCACCACAAGGTACAATATATGAACAGCGCAAACATATTCTGACACTTCCCACTCTATGCTGATATTTGGCTATACATTAGTAAAATTACATAACCTAGCTTGAGACATTGTTGAATTTCGCATTATTCCTGGTATGTAAATAAAACAAACTCCGAGCTATTTGTTTTTACAAATGTAGTAAAATGAAAACTAGCTTCCTGCAAATATTTTACTTACATTTCTCCCTTGATCCTTCCTTGACACAGTCACAGTGGTTCATGGCTTTCGTTCATCTCGTATACTCTGATAACTCAATATTTTATGGCATATTTGATTTTCCATCAATTAGCGTGAGTTTAATAACAATAAGGCTGCTCTCATTGTAACAAATACCCGTAAATACCCGTTAGATATCATATTCATATTTCAAGAATTTACTAACAGGTCATATATCTGTCTATATTATAGAACATGAACCCTATGTGAACTCATGTTCATCAGAAAGTCAGCCCACACACACTAAGGTAATACAGTCAGATATTATTACGAATTACTTTGTTGTGGTAACAGTCATAAAGCGAATGTTATGTGCTTAGTCAGTAGCGCCACCCTGTGGACAAATTCAGAAGTATTAGAAACATCAATACTAGCTTTGTAAAGTTATATCGGTTACATAATATAATTATTATAATTAGTTTAATTAGCCATTAACATTTAAAAGCAATTATATTGAAGCTGATCATTACAAACCTAATCGGAAAATAAGAGATTTTGACATTTCAAAATACAATATCAAAATATACTAACTATATCAAAGATCACCTATTTACTCACGGTTATGGTCATGATGTGCAGGAGGTCGGAGGTTCGAATGCCGGTCGTGACACTTTAGGAGGAGGAGTTGGAGGAGTTTTTCATCCAACCAGGCAAACGTATAATGTTGTTTCTTTTCACCGAATATCCTATAAATAGTGTCCACGGTGAAGATATAAAATTAAAGACCATTTGCATCTCCCTCATTTGAGAGAGTCACGTAAAATGGCTGGCATTATTATTATTATTATTATTATTATTATTATTATTATTATTATTATTATTATTATTTTCCTCCAGAATAATGAACGAAATAATATCGACCAGACTCGAAAACAAATAAGCCTGTGTCAGGATGATGCAATATATCAAACGAAATAAAAAACGAAGATTTCACTATTCTTAATGAATTGACAAACACAAATGCCAAAGGTGTCATACCTCCCGATGTTCAATAAATGTTCCCTAGGTGACATTTATAGCTTCGATCTCAATTTTAGTACGTGACAAAAAGTGTCGTTAGCGACATCTAGCGCCGTCAAAGGCCATAGTTCAGTATTCTGGTGCCATAGTCATCAACAAATATATACATCTCGGTTATGATATTTTTTTTTGGATACAATAAATATTTGTAGCCAAACAGCTACGTGACAGAAATATAAAAACAAATACATCATTTTGTTTATGAAGGTTCACAAAGAAATGTCCTGGTATTTGCCAGAGGTTATTTCCTAGAGTAAACCATATTTTGAACTCTCCATTAATAACTATATTTCTTGTTATTAATTGTGGAAAATACGAGCATCAAGAATAAACGGAAATATGATGAAAGTAGTAAAATAAATATTTGATTTAAACTAGATAATAACTACTCACTTTTAATGACTTTTAAAGAACTTTTCTTACTTATCCTATAGCGTAAATGCGTAATATCTGTTAATAAATAATTGAAATGCGATATTTGAATACCGCCAAATTAATGTTTTTCGCAACACTTTTAAATACTTCACTCATGCACAACCAGACGCACACATACACACATACAAAACATTCACACAGTTCGCACATATTCATGAACAATGATGATGATGATGATGATGATGATGATGATGATATAAATTATATCACTGCATATCAGAAATTCCATATCGTTCAAAGGCTAACTCAAAGGTTACTCTAGATAAATATTCATATCGCTTATCAAGAACCATATACCATACCTCGATTCTTTAGCTGATATGAGTGAAGGTTTATTTCGTGTCTTGTCTTACACAGGAAATATTCCACACAGTCTTTATTTACACATTACACGTATATATATATATATATATATATATATATATATATATATATATATATATATATATATATGGGGTTTTATCCAACGTCATAATTTTCATCCATTTCAATGGCTGAAATGTAAATTAATCAGGTTATAAATTTGTAAATCTGTCCTGTATTCCTGTTTTTCGAATTACACAATTTTTAATCAACCTCATATTTCATACTTTACCAACGTACTTCCAATTTTATTCACTTAACAGTCATATATGTTTAATTATATAGAACATTGTAGTGTGACTAATTTTCAGATATGAAGAAAATAACACTTCGTTTATTGAGTAAATCAACTTCTAACGTTAACTTTGGCAGTGTACTAAAGACAAACAAATCTCGCATGATATATCATCTACTGAGACCTGACCTAGTCAAGAAATGGAAGATGTGGCTGTTTGATTAAATCTCAGGATTATTCATCTCAGGACCCCTCACCCCCCAACTCCTGTTATAACAATAATTGTATCGCTAGCTGTCGGAAGTCCTTTCGAAGTTGATGGCGCCGTAAAACAAGAAGAGCGACCAAAGGCCAAAAATCAAAAACATAATCTCATGCCGTTTATCAACCGCATATCCTTTGCAACAACAACCACAAAATACGACGCTGTAGCACTTTTACTGTTGGATACCACAATCGGATAATTAATTCCATTAACTTGATACAATAATAATACATAAAGCCTTTAGATAGAAAGAACATGGTATTCACGGAATGACTCCCAGTTCGCCATCACCTATCAAGATTTATATAACAAGTTATTGGTAGACTCGATGTTCGTCATCCATTGAACATATGGCTGCCGAGGGGAAGGTCAGTTGTAAAGGCCACAAACAAAAGAGTCGGATTCGAACCCTAGCCAGAAGACTTCGTGTGCAGTGTTCTAAGTAGATATTACAAATGATATTTTATTATTATTATTATTATTATTATTATTATTATTATTATTATTATTATTATTATTATTATTATCATCAATATCATCATCATCATCTCATAATTTTCATTATCATTATAATGATTTAATTAAGATCAAGTGTCACTATTAGTTCTACATGTGCTTCAACTTTTGTGTCGTATCAATTGATGTCCGATAATTCAAACTTATATCTATTGATAGGGATATGATAAATAGATCTTGTTAGAACAATGTTGATTGAAATTCTTAATTTGTTTAATCATGTCATTTAACTCTTCTATGATATTACTCATTAATTTATAAGCTTTATATTCTAAATGCCTCAGTCTTATCGGGTGATCGATTATATAATGCCTAATCCGTCTGAAGCGTAAATCAGTTATATGAAATTATTTACTCAGCAGGTATCTTTTAAAAATAAGGTCTATCAGTTTCAACCTAAGGTAAGCAATTTATTATGTAGGCACTCATGACGTTTTGTATTTGATGTCTGAAAAGACGATAATTAAAAACAAGATGTGAACAATTATCAATATTTATAATGTCAAATATGGTTGTAATGCCACTTTTGTGCATATTGTATGCTAAGTGGGCGAAATGGTTAAATAAAACAATGATGTGAAGTGAAAGATGAGATGTTCTTCAAATATAGGCAAGCTGTGAGACAATTCAACCATTGAAATTTGTTCTTAAGTAGACTTATGATCTGTAATCATTTGGTAAATACGTCATTATTTAAATTACGTCGAACAACGCCGTTCTTCGATTACTTTTATCTCCTTTCGTTTACAGATATGACAGATGTCAAATAATTCATTCAACTTAATTATGTGATATTCGAGTATGCAGCATGAGACTTAGGTACAGAGCGGTATGGCTTGTATACAATACTCAAATGCAATGCTTCACCTGATATTTTTCTTTTGTTGCTTTTCAATTAAAATACCTATTTCTTTGCTGCCAACTTTGGTGGGTTCTATTTCAGACAGGTTTCTTAATATTTCAAGGTCAATGCTAAATTACATTACCTTATGGGTTCGGGACTCAGAATTGGCCTACTTTTTCCTCCACAAAATTTCAGACATTACAACAGGATAATACTGAATAATGTACTCACTCTTGGTATGTTTCGGCTCCAACCCCTCTATAGTATAATACCTTGTATGTTGTGGCGAGGAGACGGTATTACTCATTATAAAGAGAATACACTGGAACTATCAGCTTACGTATTAATCTTAGTATCCCTATTTCGTAATCATAGATCAAGCTAAATTAAGTGCTACCCAAAATACCGTGAAACAAACCTTTCGCAATTATTTTATATTTATTACTGGATTTCTGTAGGACTAATATGTTATCAATGTAGCAGAGAAAGGCATAGAATAGTCTATGAATATCGTAAATCTTTATTGGTTATCATAGAAATAGTAAGAGTTAACATAGACGATTCTGAATTGTACTTTCATAGATGGTGTTTAAATATCTATCTCTAATAAATCTGGATACCAATTTAATGGTGTTTTTCTTTACGTCAATTGTATCATAATATGACTGTAGTATTTGACATCAGCAATCATTTATTCAATTTTGATATTAATATTTGTAATTAGTCTTTTATGTATCTACTCAAGCCAGATAATATTATACTGTGCCATCAAACTGAAATTAGAAAGCCATTAAAAGGTTAACTGTAAAAATCTAGTTATTTATAAATCTAATGTCTGTAACCAGCACTTTGTTATTAATAAGATATATTATTGATGAAACATTTTAATTATATATAATGATGTCATGCTATATCCTTTTACTGATAATTAGTCAGTATTACCTATGCAAATTCCCTTTCTAGTAATAAGCTGTGTTTACAAGGTCTCGTAATTCCTTAGTATTTTCTCGTTTTAGACAAAAATGTAATAATTTATAAATATGGTAAACTAAAAATTGAGATTTCAAATGTCAAAATCAAATTTAATTATTCAGTACGAATAAATAACAAGGTAAATAAAAAAAACAATATTCCTATTACGCACCCATTACGAAATGTTTTAAATATTACTGAAATATTATTACAAATAATTACCATAAAATATCGCCTATGCAAACAAATTAACTATCGAGTTAATACAATTATCGGGGAACGCATATGGTGGAGTTGGTTTCACACAGCTCTGTAGACCAGTAGGCAAATGGATCGAACCGAAGAATTTCTATTCCTTTGGTATGTATCATGCTTCGCTAAAAATAGTTTCAGCATAATCATCTCATTTCACTTCTGGACAACCTATTTGCCATACGTCCAATATAAGGCCAGTTCAGCAGCTAAACAAAACCTTCACTGACTGGAATTTAAGTCATTTATTTGTGCACGCCATGTAATCTTTGGCTGAAGTCAGTATTAGTCCATATTAGTACATTAACATATGTTCTATATGTCCAATATGAGACAACTTAGACTAAAGAAAGCGTTCACTCGCTAAACTTTAAATCATTTATTTGCGATGGCCATCTACCATTTGGCTGAAGTCAGTACCATTCCATATTCATCTAGTCAAATGCCAACTCTAATGAGTTGCTAAAACCTTTAACGGGTAGAATGTGGCTAACTCGCACCCTACTAGTGACGGCCAACGAATTTGATTTAATCTACACATCATAGTGCCTTAGTAATAACAACAGGCAACCACGAATGTACTTTTCTAATTAGCTCCGGAGTCGAATCATTGCCATAAGCATTTCACCAACGAGACAGCGAAGAGTAAATACATTAGTGTCTTCCTAATGACACCACGGTCGGAATATCGTGATGACGTCGAAACACGTATTTGGTTAAGGCCGATGTTTATAGATGGTGTTCGTTCTTGTACTGATGAATGGCAACACGAGAAGGTACTCGGGAGTTGAACAAGCAATTAAAAGAAAACGGTGAGGCGACCGTTGTTCAGTAAATTACGAAATCAAAGTAGACGCTTGTTATGTTCCATGCTGGGAGGAAGGGCTGTAACTTAATTGCATTTCGAAAGATCAAGGTCATGGATATGTGCAGATTGACAGATGTTCGCACGCAACCATTTTCGGATAATATGATGATACGTAACTGAGGAAAGATATCATGGCTAATAGTGATGCTACAATAGACTATAACACATTAACCAAAGTAGTAACAATATATTTAGTTGGCTGAATTAACTCTTTCGTTTACAATATAACACGAAGATAATAATCATCATAACAAAC
>JAODUP010000156.1:1622500-1657500 GCA_025642065.1 Paralvinella palmiformis
TTTATAAAAGAAACGAGCTCAAACAATGAAGTCAACCAATCCTCTGCACTCGTCGAAAACACATAATAAGGCAGCGAATTCAATTCGAACACACCTGTCATCTGTCTCACTTGTATGACATTGTCTGGTCTCACGTTATTCTAAAACGTTATAACAAAATCTGAAGTAATTATCTAACAAGCAGGTAGAAGGGAAATTTTAATAATCTTGTTCACTTCTTTGAGAGGAATAATACCGTGGTGAAGAACCATAATCAATCACTAGAAATGAATGTCAGACTTTGACGCATTTATCACCTAGTAATGATACCTCAATAATGTCCGGCTTAAATGTTTAAGTTCAATATCACAGGAAAAAACGTTGGCTAAAATCTTTTCCTTTTAGCTAAAAACTAAAATGTGACAGCCAACCTTTTTAATAATAATAATAATAATAATAATAATAATTTATACAGCAACTTACTCAAACTGGGTTGCTGTAACGAGGCTTACATTGAAAACGGAAAGAAAACATGTTCTCGTATACATAGCATAAACATAATTTATATACAAATATGCTGGGTTGTGGGTAATATAAATAAGCTATTTAATTAACTAAAATTCCAGGACTTTAAGAAATTATTATTTCTTGCTGTAAGTTCACTATAATCAGAAGAAGGAAGACAGAAGAATAAGGATGATCTCGTAAACATAGCATAAACATATGTTACACATAAATGTCCTGTGTACGAGTAATAGAAATATATTTGGAGAACTTTAATAAATATTTCTTTCTTGCTGCAAGTTTACTGTAATCATACAACTTGCTCTCTATCCTGTCAGCTGATGACCGGAAAGATTTCTCTCCGTGTATCGGTGTGTATTCTTTTCCATGACCGGATTACACATACAGGAGAATTATGTAGAAACTCGAAGGCAAGAAACACCCGATATTTAAGTTTCTTCTCCGTTGCCTATTTGGCAGCGCGTTGGGCCACAGGTCACTACCACCGAGTTCGAATCTCGGCGTGGGCATATCTCTGAAGGGTGTTTCATCTTCGACTTCGCTTCATTACCTTTGGATGTATGTCGTTCGGCCCATTTAGCCCACCTTGTGCCGAAACATTGTCGTAAAACATCAACCATTATCATCATCTTCTTCTTCTACACAATAGCGCATAATAGAATGTTGCCCATTGTCTGAATAAGACAGAATACCGGATGTACAGTAAGGTATCTGTTGGTGTGTGGAACATGGAAATCATATGGTCACCAATAAAGATATTATCTAATGTGCAATTGAATCTTAGTAAACTAAAATAAACATCTTTTTTTCACACATGATTGCATAATATTTAGAGTAGTCGACTTCCTCTTCTAAATAAAGACTGTATAATAGTTACAGCAACGTTGCTATGTCACTTCCAATCATCCTTTAAGGATTAATTTGCTGCGCTTTAGCTCTGGTAGCCATTAGATCATATTGGGCACCATTGATTTCGACAAGATGTCTCAAATGTCTGCAATGCGTTCTAGGTGACACATTCCATATGTCGCTAACACGTTATCTCCAAATAGCATACAGTCTATTTATATCAGGTGAACTCAAACGCCACAATAGAAATCAATAGAGACCGGTACAATATGTGACGGAACATGAATGGAAGAATGTTAGCTGTACAATACCCAAATTTACTCAATATATTTGTTCTCCACACAATAGCACGTAACGCATTATTATTAGCGACTTTTTTACCTTTTCATTTCCAATAGGAAAACCAATGTGACAAACACATTTCTCAACCTGCAGTGTTTCTCCATTTAGGTGCAATTGGGGCATGGCTATATCTTTATAATTGGCGCTATTTTGTGAAATGATAAAATCGTATTCGTAGCACTGTTTTCTCACATATACCTAGCATTATTTGCGTGGCACTCCTTGTGGGTGCAAGCAGACACCGATATGACAGGATAACACTAGATTAGATGGAAACAATTTGCCTTCGAGTTATAAAAAAAACTACTGACACGATTAGATATCCGATGCCTTAACGTATGTATCACGTTGGGTGTCGGGTACAGAAATCCCTATATAGACCAGTAGCGATGGACTCACGTATTTAATACCGTTCGCAACTCCATACCGGCGCATTTTGAAAGAAACAGGTAGTATAAATAGTTGAAATAAACTCCCCAGGACTTAACGGAAAACGTATCCAGTCGTCTGTCTTCAGTGTGTGAAAGAACGCGCAAATGATATCGAAGAATGACTGTCTTTTGCGTACGAGCACATACGGGCGGCGGTACCATAATTATATAATACGTGTATACTTACACATAACTAGATTGGCAGATAGACCTAAAACGTGACAACCAGAAGGAACACAAGTTATTCTTGTCTCAAAATGTATAGCATGAAAAATGAGGATGTTATTTTATTTTCTTCAGAAATGCATTACTGATGTGATACAAAATGTCATATCCGTTAATCTACGATCATCTGTATGAAATATGTATTAATAGACAGATAAATGTAGATCACCGAGGCTTTAATATTCATATTTGGAATGGAATATGAGTGCATTTATTATATCCTAAGTTTGCTATATTTAATTTTAGTTAACAATTATGAGTTTTAATGTCTTTTTGCTTTCTCTATTTCACCATTTATTTGAGGTAATGTAATCTCTGCAACTATTTTATTTATCCTGCAAACCAAGAACAGAAACAACAAATGTTAGGAGATTGTTTTGTTCAAATAATTGCAATAGAAACTACTTTATCGACCAGTAATATAATTTTCTGGGTTTTTTAATCTAAGGAATTCGATCTTAAACTGATCATCAGCTTGATTTTGTATGGCTAGTATCGACTTGAAATTACTTTGCTGGTATTAATTTTGAACTAACCAAAAAGAATATGGTCTTAATAAGTGCATCGTTAAAATATATATAATTTGTATAAACCTATTCGCATTGACTAAGTTGCATTGTGTATGACAGGATTAGGTTCTTGGCTGCTTGGTACAAGTTAAGTTCTTGGCCATTTGTTATACATTTCGGTTCTTTAGCCCTTTGACATAGATTTGAGTTTTTGATCCTTTGGTTTTCACAAATTACATATATCATCTTGGGATCATTACTAAACAATATGGCGTTAGCAATCTGTGTGGCCTTGCTCACGTTTGGTGACCATGTGAGTACATTTAATCAGATAGAATAGATCACCGATTCTAGTCTTTTTGTTCAACATCAATCTTTCGAAGCATTCTATCATACGCTTATGCTGATGATGATGATGATGATTGATGTTTTACGGCCACTTTTGTGCACAAGGTAGGCTAAATGGGCCGAGCGACCTCCAAAGGTAATGAGACGAAGTGAAAGACGAAACAATCTTCAGATATGCCCACGCCGGGATTCGAACACGGGTGGTAATGATCTGTGGTCTAGCACGCTACCGCTAGACCACGGAGGCGCCCGCTTATGCAGATTTACAGTGCATATATCTGTATTCGACACATACGAATGAATAGTTTATTTCCTAGAATCCACATCTGAATGATTTGTGGTCAGTATATTTTGGTTGTGTTTCTATTTTGTTAAATGTTTTTTTCCCCTTATAAATACAAACTGGAGAATCGTGTCAAAATTTACTGCTCTGTTCAAAGTACAAGCCTAGTTTACCCACATAATCATCAGATGCATTTCGTTTTCTTGCCTTTAGTGGTTAAAATGCGTATTAATTAACATACTGTTAATGAATTGATCCTAAGATCGCTGATGCGCGGAAAGATGTATCTCCGTACATTGCTGTATTGATTTTTGGTACCCTCAAAAGTTAATAAGACTCAGATAGGAACGTTCTCACTGGTATATATTGTTTGGATCAGAGCGCTCAGATATGAAACAGGATCTTGTACAGTGATCTGACATGTACAGGAAGCCAGTACAGTTGGAACAGTACAGAGGGGGATATTGTATGCTATGACTGTACATTTCTTTCGAACCGTAAGGTCACATTAATAAATACGGTTTATAATTATTTTATAAACAAAGTATTCTCTCATTAAGATCATTATAGATTTTATCTTGTAAATAAAAACAAACAAGTAAATTTCCATGTGTGGAGCTCATTTTCTTGAGGGAAGGCTGACAATTATCATGTTTTGAGAACATTAATACCTTATATGTATAAGCATAACACTATCAAGATATGTAAGCTTTATGCTTATGAAATGAAACATGTTACATAAAAACCTTATTAAAATGCTTAAGCCTTTTCTGAAATGTGAATTGAGGAGATTAAAAATAATGACAGCAAAACAAGATATTATTAAATAATATAATATTAGCGAGAGAGGGAAGAAAATAAGTATTGGTGCGTGAATGAAAACCGTTCGATATCATCATTGATACTATTGGTATCAATACAAATGTCAAATGTTGGCTGTGAATGTTCAATAAATATTTCGTGGATGAGTGTTATACCTTTGATCTTATTTCGGTATTTAGACTAGGATATCATTACATTACACCGTAAATGGCCACATTTGAGTATTGTGGTGTGACAATCAGCAAGAAATAGAAACATTTACTTCGGGATATATATTAGGGTCATCAAATATGTATGGCAAGGCAGCTCCACGACAGAAATATATAAGTAAAAGAAATTATATTATTAAGAAGATTGAGAGGTATAAAATCACATTAAGCCATTTTTTATAGGAAACAGAAACTATTTTCTGCTATTTTTCAGAGAATATTTCCAGAAGCAAAACATATTTGGAAATTTGAATCCATGGCTACATTCGTTTCGTTATTGTTGTTGAGTATAGGTTATTTCTGTAAAATATTCACACTAAGAATCGGTTAACGTCAATGACAATTTATGAATTTTAAGGTTATTATTAGAAAAGCACTGAATTAAAAAGAACCTTTAGCTGAAAAATAACGATTCAAGTTTAATGTCCTTTTACGAAATATTTTTATTCATCAGTGGAATCTACACCCACGATGATTATAGATGCATAAGATAAACTAATATTAATATTAATATATACTGTTTGCATACCTGAATATCCAAATCCTACAACACACACACACACACAAACACACATACAGACACAACGCCAAGTAAGAATATAATGAAAAATGTACATAGGCTGTATTTTTCAGACTATTAATTTATTTTAAAATATATTTAGTTTATTATCTTTATAAAAGAAACGAACCCAATCAATGAAGTAAACCAATCCTCTACATTCATAGAAAACACATAATAAGGCAGCGAATTAAATTCGAATATGTGTGTCATTTGTTTGCCTTGTATTAGGATACAGTATATTATATTAGCATCGTCATAATTAATAAAGATGATAGTACGATGACATTGTCTGGTCTCATATTTTTTCTAAGAAGGTGATAACAAAAAACTGATATAAACATCTAACGCGCAGGTAGAAGGGAAATGTTAATGATATTCTTCACTTCTTTGAAAGCAATAATAGAAGAGTGAAGAATTATCATTAATCAATAGAAATGAATATCGGACTTTGTCGCGTTTATCACTTAGTAATAATTGATATGTTTTCACTAATATCAGGCTTACACTTCCAAGTACAATATCAAGGGAAAAGCGTTGATGAAAATTTTTCGTTTTAGGTAGAAGGTAAAAGGTTAGTCAAACGCCTAAACTGTTGAATAATAATAATAACAATAATAACAATAATAATAATAATAATAATAATAATAATAATAATAATAATAATAATAAAGTGGCCACGAATATAATTTTTTTAACTTTCTAACATCAAATGTATTCCAAATCTCGGCATCTTTCGAAGAAAAAAAAAACATTTCTACCCGAAACAAATCCTAGTAATACATCAATTGCTTATGGCCTAATTACCTTTCAGTGCGGTATTAATTGCTAACAGGTGATAAGCAAAGACTTAGTTCACAGCATATTCTGGCAAATTAACAAATAATTCGCATTTGGCTTTTTGTAATATTTGCGTTTTCTGTTATATGTTTTATTATATTAATTCCCCGCCGCGCTTGTGAAAAGGAAAAATGATGATTTGTGTGTCTTTTGTTGTTTTATAAATAAACATTACGGACATAATTTATCACGATGCGACTATATTTCTTTTTAATCTTTGCCCCTCGCGTCTCTTCTTTTTTTATGACGTCATCAACCCCGAAAAGACTTTAGACACCATCCGAAACAAGCATTACCACAACATGTCCTTGGCTGATCCGGACATGTAAGATATCGTCAAGCAGACAACCGGTTGAACATCAGTAGCTACTTCAGTTCCCAGTAGACCATATATCACACGGGATAGTTATTGGGTTTATTTTCTGTCGATGTTAGTATGCTATCGGGGACATTGCCAACGGTTTATAATATGTCTTACATATAGCGCAAAAGCAGCCACATGGAAAGGGATTATTTTGGTGATATCTAAGTAAATAATGATAATAATAATATTAATAATAATAATAATAATACATGATAATTATATAACAACTAATCCATTTGTACTAATTGATATAAAGCGTTAACATGGACAATTACTTATGAATATAGACAGCACAATTCTGGCAATGATCATAAATACGACAAAATATGAATTAAGCCAATATTTGGTGATGTTAATCATCTTCTGGATGCTGACTTACAGGTTGATTTTTGACACCAGATACTGGAGTTCATGTACTCAAAACGACCTTAGTTTTTGTTTTTTAATCTTAGACCACGTTCTTGTTTTTATCTAAGAAATAATCATAAAACATTAATTTGTGCCGTTTCCTGTATCGTTCAGGTAACCAATACAGGTAATACAATACATGTGAGATCTGCTGTCTTTTGCATTTTATTGTGACGTGAAGCACAGTTCTCTGTGTATTGTCGATAAACTGTAAATGCAGGTAGGAATGCAGACATAAAAACGTTGATAAACGATCAATCTATCTCCCCATTATAAGCGAATAATTGAGAAATAATCCGATACTCTTCACGAATAATGAAAAGAAAAGTATTGGTTTGACTGGAATGATGCTAATCGGTGAATTTGCTTGATTGGTTTCAGTTTGAGGTGATTTTAGATTATCCAATTCTTAATATCAAACATATGGACCTCTATAATGGTTGATATGCTAGGCGAATCGAAAATGATAGCGACGTCTTCACTGACCAGAAAGAAAACCAGACCGAGCACTCAGTGAAGTTTGAATGGGGCGCCATGATGAAACAGCGCTGACTTCCGGTGGTGGCAAAAAGGGAACGTTGAAGCGGCTGCGGTTTTGAATTTTGAACCTATGAATACGGACGTTTATTGTGATGTGTGCAATATAAATTGTGTGTGTGGTGTGTGTGTGTGTGTGTGTGTGTGTGTGTGTGTGTGTGTGTGTGTGTGTGGGGTTATGGATATGCTCTTTATTTCCCCTTCCGGGAGTACATAACAAATGTTTTGAATAACAGTAACTATATATACAGGCATTTACACACATCTATATAAGGAAAGGTTCATTTCTATGGGAAGCCCTAATGACCTCCATTAGAGATATCAGTTCATTTTCCAGCTATACAACACAATTCAATGTAATTATCGATATAATAAAATAAAGAATTTTTTTGATAAGATAGTATCTAAAAAAACCTTGGTCTGTAGAACTGAGCAATTGAACTTCTTGTTCACAATCTAAAGTGTCAAGAATATTAGAGCGTGAATCAACTATTCCTTCGCACCTCATGACATAGTGTTCTATGGTATTGGTGTACTCCTGACTACATACTGTACATATATCAGCATTGTCTAACTTCTCTGGGTAGGCCAGAAGCCTCACAGTATTCATCAAAGATTTTCGACATTCCATTTTACATTTTATGATTGAGTATAGCACACTAGGTCGTAGCGATTCATGAACACGCAGAAACCTATGGGCTCCTTTGTCTACAAGCCCTGCTTTCCATCTTCTCTGTTCGTGGGTTAGGATGGCTTGGTCCACTATTTGAGACCACAGTTTCTTGTTTTCTAAAGTGCCTCCTGTGAAATAAGATAGCACATGTCCTGTCATATCATGCTGGACTATCACCGACCATAAACTGTATGTATAACTTTTCATGTCAACTGTTTATGATAAAATACAACTGGGAAAGAAAAATATATTTGATTAAATTATCCGGTGGTAGACTACACATTTTATAAATAAATTTCAATTTCCACTTGTCAATAACCCCTGCTATTGTTATCCATCCTAAAAGACCTCTCACTCTTTCATCGTGTGTCCTTCTATGTAGACCTTGGATATGCTTTCCAATACGTTTCTGAACTGTTTCGAACACGTTTATTTCTCTTTTGTGGAGAGAGTTATTAACAATCTCTGCCACAGGTTGCTACATGTCAGTGGCGACAATCCCTCTGAATGAATTCCGGAAGCCTTCAGCATGCCAAGGTTAACGTAACCTTTGTTGGCCATGGTAGTTGTCCTGGTCTGAGATGAGCCATCTCCAGATATTATAATACCAAGATAATTATATGATGTCACTATCTCTAGCCGAGAAACCATTGGTAGTTGTCAATATGTTTCAGCTTTCTATCACCAAACACTATACACTTGGTCTTACTTGGTGAGTATTCCAGGCACCATAGCCTGCCATACATATAGGCATTGGTCGATCATAGTTTGCAATCCTCGCGGCGTCATAGAGATCAAGAGTGTATCATCCGCCATAGTTGAGCTGCTGATATCTCTGTTATGAAACGTCAGTGGTTGTGTTGATCCTCTCCTGACAAATGAATGAATATCGTGACAGAAAACTAAGAAGTAGAACGTCGATAATAGACCACCTTGTTTAATACTTCGTGATATTTGGAATACACTGGAAGCTTCACCATTAGTAGAGATATGTGCTGTTAACCAATGCTCAAATAGGTTCCACAGTTTGTGTTTTATTCCAAGATTCCAAAATTTCACAAGAAGCCCTTGCCAATTTATGACGTCATATGCACTTTTTATGTCCAGAAAAACAGCCATAGACTTTGCTACCTGGAAAAACTGTATCACGAATTGCCTCCAAGACCATGTATGTGAGACATACACAGTTTGTCTTCTCTCGGCCTGCCTGTTGCAGGGGAGGGGGGAATTTGTTTGTTGCTTATCCTCAAACATGCGGGCAAACCTTTTTTTTGGGGTTTTTTTTCCCCCTTTTAAAATAATTTCAAATTTTTTAGGATTCGGGGGAAATTTTTATTTTTTTTGAAAATGTCCAAACCCCCAAAACCAACTAACTTTTTTGGGTCTTTGGGGGTTTTGTTTTAAAGGGGGTTTTCATTTTTCCCAAAGGGGGGGAAAAGGGAAGGGGGTTTTTTTGGGGGAATCGGGCATTGGAAACTGTTTGTACGTTTTAATTTTACAAATAATATCAGATGATTGATCAAAGGCCTTTATTTTGATTTAAAGGTGTTATTCCTTCTAATTAACCCCAGGGGATTGAAGTTTTCCCTGTATGGGTGGTTTTTTTCCTTTTAAATTTCCAAAATTTTTTTAATACCCAAATTTAAATGATTTTAATTTTTTTTTTTTTTTTTTTTTTTTTTTTTTTTTTTTTTTTTTTTTTTTTTTTTTTTTTTTTTTTTTTTTTTTTTTTTTTTTTTTTGGGGGGGGGGGGGGGGGGGGGGGGGGGGGGGGGGGGGGGGGCGTGTATACCTGCTCTTGAACACGAGAGTGATAGGTAAATGGTCAGACGTATTTAACGCATGATCCTCATGAACATAGCAAGACCAAAATCGATGGCAAGTGTATGTTGGAATTATAAAATGATCTAGGATGGATGCGTCGAAGTTAGCATCACCTGGTATACATGTATGTGAAGGTCCGCCACATATGTCAATGGTTATTGTTGAAAATAAATTGTGTTCAATCAAGAATTCTCCAAGCAAGCGTCCCCTGTCATTTCCTTGTGAACGGGCTCTATGTCCCCATTGTTGACCTAATTGACCATTGAAGTCTCCACATGATATTACAGTTCCCTCATTTGACAGCCATTCCAATGTTATTTGCCAATCAGTAATACACTCACGATATTGGTCTGTCGTATAATTTGTGCTCGGTAGGTATACGTTAATGACAAATATAGGATCAGAGTCACTGGAATCAATCCTGACCGCCATGATTCTGTCAGAATGCTCTGGAAGAATAAGATTTGTAATGGAGTAATTTATCTTATTATTCCACAGAATTAGCCAAGCCACCCTTTCGAAGTCTCAATGAACATAACGGATTATTTTCGTCGCACACGTTGACATGTCCGCTGAAATTAACATTTAATGCTGTTAAGAAGTGTTTGTGTTCATAGTATAAATGGTGTTCCTGAACACAGAGTATATCACATGAACTCATGAGTTTATCCAAATATCCCACACTCGACATGGCCCCACGACAGTTAATATGACGTAATCCTAATCGTATTATCAAAATTAGCCATGGTTTTTGGTCTTTATCTATCCACCTTCTGACATGAAAACCTTCAGGCCAGAAATCTTTCTCTGTTATGGCATCAATATCATCTACTCGGAGCACTATTTTTGCCGCCACCGTGTTGCCCTTATGGTTTATAATTCTTATGGCCCTGAAGTATATATCCTTATCGCGCGGATAACTTTCTAGACTAACTACGATTACCTCATCACTTTCGTCAGCATGTATCCCTCCTATGTATACCGCTCCTAGATGTTGTCGCTTCTCTCGGGGTATATATCCTTTCAGGGTACGAGGCTTAGGGTATTCAACTTTTATTGGATTTGCTCTGGGATTTGAAATATCTTCTCGTTTCTTATTCACAGCAGAAGTCTGATTCTTAGATGGTGTCGGCTGCTCTGTTCTGTCATGAATATTATTATCGGCTTGTAATACTGCTGGTGCTCGTGATCGTGTGAGTTCCAGTATGTTGAGCCTTTGTGTCAAATTTGCCATGTTTGAACGATCTTTGTTAGCTCGTGTATCTCCTTGGCTACGTAGCTCCCGTATTTCAGCTTTAAGTTGATTACAATTTTCAGTCAGATTCTTCACCATTTTATCCTTTTCCTTGACACCTCTTTCCAGCGTGATCACACGTTGTCCGAGATTAACATACGAGTTTTTAATGTCAGCAATTTCCATCCTAAGATTACGAATCAGTTTTGTATCCTTCTTTATGTCTCTTATGTCTTCAGCTAATTTATCACGATTTATTCTCATCTCGGTCAGGAATTCACGGCAAAATGAGATCATTGTTGCATTGAAATCATCATTAACTTCGCCAGGCGTAGCTTCAGGGACTCAACTGGCCATGGTGCTGTTCATATCAATTTGGTTAACCAGTGATGACGGGCGGTTGTCACTGGCTAGTCTCTACAGGCCAGATTTTTCACGATCAGGAAATAACTTGTAGATGTCTCCAGACAAATCACCCTGAATATAGTGGTAGAGCACAAATATATCTTCAGCTAGTTTAGATTTCACAGTAGCTCCACCCTGACAATATTTTCTGACAACAAGTGTAGACGATGGTGTGTCAGGGACATCTTTCACAGCTAGATCATACAGGCTTTGTTTGAACGTAACCAGATCGTTTTCCTCGGGAAAACGCGTCACCAATTCATTCTTGAAAATATCCTTTGCTAAATGTCCATATTGGTCACGAATATATGTAAACACATCCCTGAACTGTTGTGTACCAAACACTTGGCTTTCTTCTCTAGAGCTATCTAGGTCAGGCATTGTTTCTGTCACTTCACCAATACTGCTGCATTAGACTGGTCACTGGTAATGGTCATTCACGGTCCAGTGACTCCATAATATTCCACAAATCCAGCCAGATATTTATCCAAATTACTCACTTGTAAGAGTAGTATTAAACACACAAATATGACAATCCTCTTCTATAGATCTTCATAGGCAATAATGTCAATAGCAATTTTGACACAGATATCAAAAACACAGAGAAAATTGCTAAAATATGTCAAGCCCACAGGAAAGCGGCTACATGCAGTGTGTGTGTGTGTGTGTTGCAGACACTTTCTATTATTCTTGTCCTATTATATGCCATGAAATATGGAAATGTCGTAGATCTAGATATTCCTTTTGTATTACTTTTACTCCCACCAGTTTTACTTCACCATGTTTATAACCCGATTTTGCAGTCTGCGTTCCTTTTTCCACGACCGGAAGTTAGTACCCGTTTGCCATCAAATCGGCGGCAGTGTTCAGTCTAGTTTTCTTTCAGGTAAATGGACGTATTAATTTGGCGAAATGACTATCCGGACAAGATGGCGACGCTTTAAGTTGGCGAATTTTTGGTTATAAAATTATCGAATTTCGTCATTTTATCTGTAATATAAAGTCTCCATTACCCGTGTAAATTGACGAATATTGTCTCAAATCACACCTTCAAAACACACCGACACCTGTAATTTCCTGTAATTGCTTGTTGCATGCATTCGACAACACTTCACAACAAAAAGACATTCTTCCCAATGGCTGGATAGGCTCGCGGTTATCACGACTCATACAGAAAACAATTGAAAAATCGATACAATGAATGTTTAGTGTGTCATATAATTAGCTTCCGTATGAATGTTGAATGTTGTATTGTAAATGTATGATCACCGTTGATTGCTGTGTGTGGCACTTAAGAAGGTTTGTACTAGATTGGAATAAACTGCATAACAATAGGATATTGTCTGTTGATTTTATATTAGGAAAATGCTGTCAATAAATAATTATCATAATTAGGTGGTGTTTATTTTTGTAATGTGACTTTCGAAATTCCAATGCTTTTGTTGTGAAGTGAACATTTGCACCACTAAATATAAGTAGTTTTATTGACCTACGTTCAATTTTATTATTATATGTAGATTAACTTGCCTACACAAGATTACACTATGGAGAACAATAGTATATCTACACAAATGTGAGCTTTCAACGACATTTATGATGATGTGTTAATCTGTAGATCGCATGAACGCCAACATTTGCCGATTATCTTTTATTTAATTAAATATTGTTGTTTGTTAGAGGAATAACATTTCAAGTCCCGTAACATAGTGGTAGATGAGGCTGATTTAGAAATAGGGTGATCCGGGAAACAGATATAGGGTACTCAGTACGATTTGTTTCTTTCTTTTTCATCTTAGATATTACTCACTAAATCATGATTCAGGCTAAATTATGGGTTACAATTCTGCTAGGAAAACACATGGAAACAGTCAGCAAATTCTTCTCTCCTGATTATCAAATATATAGCTTGTTTATCATATTGATAATTCCGCTTAGCCCATCACTATTAAAAATACTGAATGTTTTCTCAGACAGATTGAAAAGCGACAAAGTCATCAGATAATGAGAATTATTTTTGTGAAGTATATTCAAAGAAAGACTATGTAGAATTTGTTATGTGTAAGATAAGCCACCAAACAACGATATACTATGTTGGCATAAAGACGATTTTTTTTTAGATCGTTGCTAATTCTATATTTGTTTACTTTTCTAGAATTAGGATGATGCAAATAGGTTTTTAGTCATATACTCAGTGATACTTTAGTGTCTAAAGAATATCTATGCTAGTCCTCTCGCCCTTTTCCATCATACGTTCTTTTTCTGGGATTTGATTTTGCATTAGTTAGAACTAAATGTTAGCTAGTTGTTAGCTACATATACACCTATAATGAAGGATAAATGGCTAAATGATTTAAAACTGTTCTATTTTCTATATTAAAGTACTCCTACCCCAAAACAATTCTGAATATACAAATATGATCGGCTTCACGAATAGCGAAGAAGTAACAAAATAATGATTTGTCTCTATTATTTAACCATCCGTCTAACTCCCTTGCTCGCCGATTTATGTGTATTTAGCGTAATTCTATATCGATGGGTGTTTAGTATTTCAGCAGTATGAAACTCTGTTGAGTGGAATTCATGTGATTTGGACTTCTATAATAAAGCAGTCTTATTTACTCGATTATATCTCGAAGTAAATCTATTTGTGTCTAAGACACTAGTGACCTACCAAGGATTCCCCTTCTTCGTGATAGTTGCTATCTTCCAATTGCCAATCAACTACCTCCTTAATGTTGATTGGGTTCAATAAAAAAAACCATCTACTACCGTTAAATACTACTTTAATTATAATTACTCGTAGATATTATGGTGTTACCAACACATCCTTTATCGTCATTCAAATGTAAAAGTGTAAATATTTTTGTTTTACAGCCACGTTTTTGCACAAGGTAATGGAACGACGTGAAAGATGGAATACCCTTCTGACATAACCCGGCCTGGGTTTGAACCCAGGTGATATAGATCTGTAGCCAACCACGCTGCCCGATAGGCCACGGAGACGCCCATTTATTATCATTTAATTCATTTCCATAATTAAACTAACTTTTAATGAGATGCTGATTGATGTTTATAAAATGGGCCGGTTTAACGAAATATAAGCATAAAAGGGTGATGTAGAATTGCATCAGTTTAGAACCTTGCTACAACATACAAGATGATGAAGTGGACACACTTTTAAACCGTATTCAGCGGTTAGTTTTTCTATTTGGATATATGTATTTTGTTTAACTAATAAATTATGGCATATGATACATGCATATTTACTAATTCAACGTTTGTAAAAAAAAAATTCAGAATGTATTTCCATGGTTGTCTGCTCTGTTTGTTATTTGCTAATATTAAACACAATCTTTGCTAATATATAACCACTAGTTGTGTAGCAGAAGGAAGATGATGAATTAAATTTATGTTTTCATCTTGTATTATCATACTGGTACCAGAATAGGGTCACTCATATATCGCTATGTCAATTACAACTTATACAAATGCTAAATGGTAAAATGATTTGTATTCCACCATGTACCTACCACAATTCTATGTTCATAATCACAATGTGATTGTTTTACGATGAATCAGCGTCAGGTTAATAACACAGGTATCGATAAACCAGCGCGAAAACGTATCACATTGATCCATAAAAGATTATTGGAAGTGACATAGCAACATTGATGTAACTATTATACAGTCATTATTTAGAAGAGGAAATATATTAATCTCGATATTATGCGATAATATGAAGAATAAAATGATGTATATTTAATTTTCTTAAGATTCAATTCCGCTTTACATAACATCTTTATTGGTGGCCATTTGATCTTCATTTACATTTTGCAGACAAGTAATCAGATTGCAAAACATAAAAACAGGATAACATTTTGCCAACTAACAACATTTTGTGGTTTTATTTTTCAATAACGTTATGTACCAAGTTCAATGTGGTATTTTATAAATATTTTTACTGGCATATACACCAAACAAAACCGTTCAGTTTCAATCACCGTTCATTTTGTCAGAAGATATCTGACGTTGCTTAGGGAAAGGCAAAGCTTGGATTAGACAAATATTTCTACTTAAGGAAGTCGCCCTTGATATATTTATTGGCATGTATCGATACCAAAAGTCACATGTTTAAAAGATAAACAGATACTTCAAAGCATATCCGGTATTCTGTTTTATTCAGACACTGACAAACAATGTATTATGCGCTAATGTGTAGAAACTTAGATGTTGGATGCTTCTTGCCTTTGTTTGTCTAGATAATTCCCCTGTATATGTAATCCGTTATAACAAAAGATTACACACCAATACACGGAGAGAATTCCGGTCATCAGCTCGCAGGATATAGAGCAAGTTGTATGATTACAGAAAACTTGCAGCAAGAAAGAAATATTTATTAAAGTTCTCCAATTTTATTTATATTACGCGTACCCAGAACATTTATGTTTAAAATATGTTTATGCTATGTTTACGAGATCGTGTTTTTTCTTCTTGTGTTTTCAATGCAAGCCAGGTTACGTCATCTCAGGTTGATAAAGGTGCTGTATAAAATGTTGTTGCTGCTGCTGTTGCTGTCGTAGTCGTCGTTGTTGTTGATGTTCTTATTGTTCTTGTTGTTCTTGTTGTTGTTATAACTATTATTATTATTGATAGTTTATGCTAATCTAAAATTTCACTTCAAATAATATACTTCTTTACAATAATTTATCTGTTTATTTAGTATATATATATATATATATATATATATATATATATATATATATATATATATATATATATATATATATATATATATATATATAGTGTGGTTACTCATCAGCCTGCGGAGAAAGCTATTTCGCTTTTTTAAGTGACAAATATGTTACACCCACAGGAAAGCGGCTACATGCAGGCTACGTACAAAAAGCGGAAGCACGTAAAACACATACCATTTGATACCACAGCTCGCATCAAACAACACGTGCTGTAGTTCAATGGCCACTTACTACATACATATCATAACTACTTTGACACCACAGTTTACATTCAACAGTAATTTTCTTTGGTCTAAATAAACCTGTCTATAAAATATTTCGACTCCTCAAATGCTGACCCAATCTTTATTCTGCGTTCGAATAACTAAATAAATCCTACCTATATGAACTGTATCGGTACACGTCTGACTAGTCTGGCATCGTAAGTTTTTCTCTAACCTGAGTGAAAGGTTAGGCCTTTTATAGACTCTCAGCGTGTTTACTAACATTACTGTTTATTGACCACGTGAGACTCCGTGTACATCAACTCAGTGTGGAATCAGTGAAGTGATTTAGCTAAAATAAAAACAAAGTTACTTGAGCAACAAAAGGTAAATCCCAGATACTATCATATGGATTCAATTACGTGCGGTTCCAACAGGGAGTGGGAAATGTTGATTTGTCCCTCTCTGAATTCTTGCTATTCGGAAATCCTCATTGACATTGTATGCCTCGTATAAACATACATTAGCTGCGGAACTGTATTTGACAATCCACTCCAGAAAGACCAGAATAATAAGTCTGGTAAGATTGCGTCCCGATAACAATGCTTTCTGTTTGAATAGTCTTTGGGCACGGATTGTCAGAAACGAAAATCACAGCAAATGTTGTTTGGGAGCCTGAATATAGAGCAAATACAGGATAAATCTCATGTAGTAATGGAATGTCCACGGTATCACCAAATACATGAGCGTTATCTTTCTGGTGTCATAGATAACATATATTTCTATAGATATTATGAATTAATATCCATTACTGGTGCAATAATGCTTAATCGTTTGTTTATCTTCATATATTACTGCATCAAACTCCATTTTAGGATATATTTCATTTTAGTCTCACATCGCACTTCACTTTATACTGTATTACGCACATGCATGTTAATACCTTATAGCATGTACCTTATAGATAAGCATTTACAGAGAATCGGTAAATATGTTTCAGATGATATGAATTCTATGAATAACAATTTATAAATTGTTTTAATTAGGGTTTTTTTAAAATAAAATGAGATAATTGTGGGTGCCTGTACTCTCAGTGGTACACTCTGCTTTCAGAAGAGAGCATTTGTCCATCTTTGTTATTATGATTCAGTTTACTTTTCTGTTCCTTAGCTTTTTATTGTCATCAATGCAAAACATTACAAGGACAGTTCAAGCTAATATCACAAACATAATAACGCATCTCCTGTCACTTGTCATGTCTTGCATCTTCTCAACTCACAATCTGTCTTTTAAAAACAAGACACAGTCCGCAGATCAAGATAATCTAAGGTAAAGGCAATTAGGTTCGTAGTAATAGTATTATCTATTAATGTTGCCATCAACTTTATCTTCCTTCGGCAGATTAATCAGTTCCTGTTATATAATCGAATTATATTAATTAGAATTTACACACCAAATAATGTATCATTTGCCGTCTCATGGTAATTTTTATACTAACAATGTACCAAAGCACACCTAGGGCTAAGTGGATCCTACCTTCAAGAATATATACATGTAATATTATTATTTCTCGATATTATTGGTGTGTCTTGTTTTATCCGTGACAGCATCGTTATATAAAATCTAGCGGTAGCGTGTTGGATCACTACCATCCGTTATCGAATTTCGTCGTGGGCATATTTGAAGGTTGTTTCATCTTTGACTTCGCTGCATTACCTTTGGAGGTCGTTCCGCCCATTTATCCTACCATGCGCACAAAGGTGGCCGTAAAACATTAATCATCATCATCACCATCTCAGACTTTATATATACCTAAATAAAGCTAAACTAAGTTAAATATTTACACGATGATAATCTGCCACTGAACAAAAGTAAATAACGAGTCATATATCATACAGTTTATAAATGTAATAAATTTGAATCTTTATCTTTATGTTCTAATAACTACGTCCTGTTTCTTAGTAATAACACATAACTCTAATGTAAGGAATAATAACATACATGTGGAATAACACAATTAACAATGAATGAGGCGTGTTTTGGTCAATCTGGGACATCTAGTTTTAATTATTACTTCTGCTTGGTATGCACAGGTTTATAAACATAAATTACACGTGACCTAATTATCGTTAGGTTCAGGAACTATTTTCTCATTCGTAAACCCATGACAATATTTTCTTCGACTAAAGTTGCAATTCTGTGACTCTTTGGATTTTATTCTTTAACAACTTTGTGATCAGTTGTAATCATTTGTAGGTTGTTTTTTCGAGTTTGTGGAAGCTTAGTAGTCGAAATCTAACTATGCCATAACTCCAATAAGGAACACCAGGATCAGGAATATTATAAGATTAGATGTGTTGTCTTCTATTGAAATCGTTTTCTTTAGTAAATTATTGCCGCTGAAGATAACCTCATTATGGGGGCCATAGTGTCGTGATACACCACTTGTTACTGAAGACATAAGTATGGCATTACTTTCAATTTAAGACAAATGGAAATTCAGAAAATATGGCCAACCTAGAGATATCACGGAAGCAAACTATGTCGTCATTTGCACAGATAAAGAGTAGAGATACAGAATGATGGACAGAGAACGCCAGAGAGATGTTGGAAGGGATAATCTTGTTTATCACATTAGCTAAATCAGATCATCAGAAGAGTATTATCCGCCTCCCTCTGTTTCTTTCTCTATCATATTGCTCTTATTTTATGGACTTGAAATATCATATTCACGTAAGGCATCAAAGGAAAATATGTTGTATTTATTGCTTCCGGGTTTCGCTTACAATTGGAACGAAAGTCATTTAATGTTTCATCTGGGTTTTTTATTTTATTTTACAAGGATGGATGGATGGATGGATGGATGGATGAATGTTGTTTAACGAAACATCGGCACAATTTAGGCCATTCAGTGTCCTAGAACGTTTGGAAATAAAACCGTATTGAAGATTGTATATAAAAGGTTAATAAGCCGGATTTCTGGCATCGATAAAAGCTATTTATAAGCTAAAATGTAAATTGTTAAATGTAAAGGATAAATATGTAAATAATACGTTGGTGTATAGATGTATAAGGTTGTTAAAAAGGTAAAATCGAATTCTTAAACTTAGAAAATGGTGTTAAATTTGATAAAATATAGTGAATAATGACTAGTTTTGATTAGAGGTAATTAAATAGATTTATGTTAAAAGAGAAGACCTGCTTCTATAGAGGAAATACTTGATAGGGTTATGACATTGACTAGATGTTCTTGTTTTAAATAAATCATATTAAGAAGAAAAGACCAGCTTCTCTTAGCAATGATACTGACTAGATGTTGCCACTTTAAATAAATCATATTAAGAAGAAGAGACCAGCTTCTCTTAGGAAGTTTAACATTGTGTCCGGGGCAATATTCTCCAGCAGCTCTTTCCGGGTCTCTGCATGGTAGTAGTGTACTCTGATGTGGTGGTATTCCGAGCAATGAAGAATGATATGATCGACTGTCAGGCGTTCTTGGCAGGAGATACACTCTGGTGGATCTTCTCCAGCCAAGCGGCAGAGCACATTTTCCTCACGACGCCTTTCCCGACAGGACCATACCGAACACCGTAATGCAGGTTGCACTGCATGCAATCTATTTTCAGATTGCAGTGACCATAAATCTGACTACTGCTTTCTTACATATTGTTTTATGATAGGTCTGAAGTCAGTGAATGGTAATGGAATGCTGATCTTCCGACCTGTTAGAGCAGTTTTGGCAGCCTTATCAACGAGTTCATTGCCACGAATACCAAATGGCTAGAATACTACATCCTTTTATAGAGTTTTCAAGGTGGAATGTAGTTATAAAATACTGAGGACAAGTGGATTTTCTGTGTCTAGATTTTATATGGCCTGTAGGCAGGACAAGGACTCCACGCATATAATATATGTGTCCCCAGTAGAGCTAATACCACGATGGAGTGCGAGGTAAATAGCTCGAATTTATGCTGTGTATATGGAGGCCACGTCAGGCAGACGTTCCATCACGCACTGCCTACCACACACGACAGCGCACCCAGCACATCTCATATTTATTTTTGTATGATGTGAAAGCGGCCCTGAAATTTCTTCCCCGCTCTCAGACCATACAAAATTGTTGGTTCCATCATATCCCAAATCTGGATATGAGATAGGCGAATATTTTCTATTTGATATGGGTCAATCTCCAAGTCTTCTCTCAAAGACCGAATTCTAATTCCAAAAGTTGGGATAGTCTTCGGTCTGAGTAAGAAGTTATCTTGCAGTTTTGGGTCGAAAGCCATATCAAATCTAGGATTTGTCGGAATACTACTTAAGGGTATTGCATAATGCAGAGAAAGTCGTTCTCTTCGTCTGTAAAGAGATTCCTCATTTGATTCAACATACAGACTCTCCACTGGGGAGGTCCTAAATGCCCCTGTGGCTATTCTCAAGCCCTGGTGGTGAATGGGGTCGAGTATATTGCTGTATGATATACGAGCCGATCCCCAAACAATCGACCCGTAATCAAGTTGAGATCTAATGACGGAGGAGTGTTGTTCGATCTGCCCCCAATCAAATTGTGAAACGACTTTTAATAGATTTAAAGATTTATTACACCTAGCCTTCATGCAATTTAGATGTGGGATGTAGGAGAGCTTGCTGTCGAATATTATCCCGAGGAATTTAATTTCCTTTAAAACGGGAATATCTACCCCATATAATGTTAGAGTCTGGTCTGGGTGAAGTTTTCTTTGTTGGCAGAGGTTCACACAGACTGTTTTGGACCTGGAGAATTTGAAGCCATTCTCATCAGCCCAAGTTTCTAATTTATTGAGACACAACTGGAGAATTATTTCTATGGAAATCATATTTGTTGGCTGGTAGCATATCAGGAAGCCATCTACGTATAAGGAACAATTAACACCATTCAGCAAACAATTAACTATGCTATTTAAGTTCATGCTGAATAGTGTTACTGATAAGATGCTTCCTTGTGGTACACCCTCTTGTTGGTGGTATGAATCAGAGAGGGTGTTACCAAGACGGACAGAAAATATTCTACCAGTCAAAAATTTGGAAATTAACTTTAGCATATTCCCACGAAGTCCTGCATTATATACATCTTTCAGAATTCCATATTTCCATGTTGTGTCATATGCCTTATCTAGATAAAACAATATTCCCACAGTATGTTGCCTTTTAATAAATCCCTCCCTTATGATAGTTTCTAATTTTATTAGTTGATATGTGGTGGATCTATGTTTCCTAAAACCACTCTGATGGGCTGTGAGAATGGCGTGATATTCAAGATACCACACTAACTTGGTATTTACCATCAGCTCAAACGTTTTACAGATACAACTTAGGAGAACATTTGGACGGTAGTTACCAGGATCTGAGACATGTTTTCCTACTTTTGAAATTGGGATGATGATGGATTCTCTCCATTGGGAAGGAAAGTCACCATCATTCCAGGTTCCATTGCAGATATCGAGCAGGACTTCTAATGATTGCTCAGGCATCTGTTTTAAGATCTGGTAGTGAATATCATCAGGTCCTACGGCAGTATCATGGGCTTTCTTGAGAGAATCCAGTAGTTCTCTCATAGAAAATATTTTGTTATAAATTTCATCATTTATTTTATGTGAAATTTATTGGATTTTGCTCAAGGGTCCTTTTATTTCTCCTGAAATTTCCTGTGTCGTTACCTCTGCCTATGATGTGCTAGCAGTAGTCATGATAGACACAGCCTTAGATACAGGGTGTTTCTGTCTTGGCATTTGGCTTGGCTGCAGGGCCTCGAGAGGTCAGGTCATGTCGGTCTGACAGGCTGCACTACTTTTCTTAACCCCAGCGACATCAGAATATGATCTTGCTGAGATGGGAGTGCTACCTCTCTGCTCTACGACTTTTCTAGCCTATGGGAAGGAGATTCCCTGTGTTACCTTGATGGTCTGGATGTCTTTCTCCTTTTTCCACAAAGGACGGTCACGGCAGAAAGATCCATGGTCTCCATCACAGTTAACGCAGGGAGGTTTTTTTCACACTCCTTATCCTCGTGACCTGTTGTACCATTGGACAAATTACACCACTGAAGCCGTGTAGGTTGCATATTATATAATTTATATTTAATTTATCTTAGTATAAATTGATTATATTCATCGCCCACTCCGCTGTTTATGCTAAGAATCCAGTTTGTGGTTATGTGTGTTAATGGTCGACAGTTGGTGGCGTTCTTGCTTTGTAATGACTAGAATTACCTTTCTCCAATTTCTATAATTATATTTATTTAGATAATGAATTATGATAAAGATCAGTTCTTTGCTTGACAAACCGATGTTGATAATGTCATTTATTTAGCGATGCTTCCAAAGCAGTAATTTGATCGTTGTGCCAATAACACCATATAATTGCACAGCTGTGCAAAATGTAGGTATTGTTCTAATACATTCTCAGTTGAGTTGTAATAGATCTGATAAAATATATCTTGTTGTTAAGGATATGGGTCTTGAATATCTTGTCATTACAGACACTTGGCTGATTGGAATGGTTTAAACCAGAAAAAAAAGTGTTGGTGAGGCGACTCCAGCTAGTTATTCCTTCCATCATACAGCACGGATTCACATAAAAGGTGGGGGAGTCGAGACTTTTCTCCGTGATTTTTTTTAAGTATAAAACCCCTCCAGACTAAACATTTTGAATAATAACAACTGACCTTTGCATCTGGCAGCGATAAGCGTTAGTGTAGTTGTTATCTACAAATTACACCAAACTAGGAAACATAATCTAAAAGCTGCAGATTTCTTCAATTGATTTTCCGAATTTATCGACTCTCTGTTCATCTGTTGATTTTAGGTGATTTAAATGTACATAGAAATTACCAGAGGAATGCAAATACCGAAAAGCTTTTTGATGTTCTTATACCTGCCAGTCTCAGACAGCATGTGCACACAAATATGGAAACATCTTAGATTTTGTCATCTCCCGTGATGTAAATAACTTGATAGAGGGTGTGTCTGTTTCAAAAACTTTGTTTCAGCTAAAGTTATTTGAAACAGGAAATATAAGATGAAGATAGTGCCACTGTTTTAATAACTTCTTCTATATAAAATAAAATAAATATACGAGATAGTCTCCCCCGAAAGCACATTATCACAGGGTAAATCATTGGTATTAGAATCATGCATGTCCATTTGACCCTTTTCAGAGACTTGTATCAGACAGTTGCTCTAATGTTCATCTAATGATTTATGTGTAGTTGATCCTCTGCCTACATGGCTTGTGAAAAATAATTAATAAATCATGATATATGGGTGTTCTCCCAAGTTTCAGGAAATCCGCCCCTATACAAAATGCCACTGTTTTGACTGAAATATCCTGAACAATTACAAACCTGTTTCAAATCTTACATTTTTATCTAATGTTACTGAAATGGCAGTTGCTTTCCTTCTCAGAAAATATTTAATCAATAATAACCTGAATCAATCACTAGAGTCTTCATTAACAAAAGTGGTCACAGCAATGAAACAGCTTTCATTCGAGTGAAATAATTATATAATAATGCCAATTGATCAAGGTAAGCCAGTATTGCTTGTTCTTCTAGACATATCTGCTGCATTTAATACAATTATCCAGAATGTTTTTTTTTCTTGGTTGAAAGACATGTTCGGTCTATCAGGTAAAGTACTCCAAAGGGTCCGATCTTATCTGCAACAACACTCACAGAGATTGTCTTTTCATGGTATTATATCTGATAAGAAGGTTTTATTATCTGGTGTACAACATGCTTCTGTTCTTGGTCTTCTGTTTTCATAATGTATACCCGTCACCTTGGGATCATTAGGCAGCGATATGGCTTTATGTATCACTTGTTTGCTTAGGACACACAGCTGTATATGTCACGGCATACTGTCAATGAGTTAATATTCTTCTCTTCCTCGAAATATTTTGAATATGGTATTGCTGATATTTGGCTATGGATTAATCAAAATCTTCTAAGATGAAATTATAATAAATACATCATTATATAGTTGGCTTCACCATATTATGTGAAATCCCTACAAACATCACCATTACAGAAAGATACATCGTCAGTAAATATTTAAATGTTATTTTTGACATATATATTAACTTGTATTAACGTGTAGCTCTGTAAGATGGCAATGCTAATTGCAAATCTTCGTTGTTTTTCGCTGACTTTTATATCACCCTTTCGCAATTTGGAGAGCTTTTTCAGTTTTTCTGTTACTCTGAGTGTACTCAGGACTTGACGTTTTTGACTGTAAGTTGTAGAATTTGCTAATGATAGAAACTCTGGCGGATTATATGAGAATACGATCTTTGGTTTCCCAAATCTGGCCATAATTAATTTCAAGGCATCAATCATGTGCTTTGATGTATCACCACGGAGCTTGACAATTTCTGGAAATTGGATGTGTAGTCAACTAGAGTTAGATAGTCAGATCCTGATGATGCAATGGCTCTTTTCATTGTTTGTATTGATACAGTTAACATGTGTCACAGTTGTTGATAATTTTATTAATGCCTTGATTCATCTTGGGCCACCACGAAGTTAGACCAACTCTGGATCGGCATTTTGCAATTCCAATATGTCCCTCATTGATTATTTGTAACATCCTTCCTCTCAATGACATTGGGACCACGACTCTGTTTGATTTGATGATAACTCCGTCATCTATTGAGAGCTCTTGCCGAAAGCTGTGACAAGGGCTGCAATATTATATTGAGTCATTAATTTAATTTGTTTTCACCTGGTGTAATGTTTCATCTTTGTCCATTTCTTCTGGAATTGTTCTCCACATGTCATCACTTACTGTCATCGTTTTCTTGACTAAGTTGACGTGAATTGATATATCTTGTTCTGTGACACTTTTCATCTTAGATTGGTTGCCAAGTGAAAGTGCATCTACTAAAATCAATACCTTGCTGTTGGATGACTGGTGTGGCATGAATCTGCTCGGGTAGTTTATTACACCAAGGGCTCGCTTGCCATCTTCTTTGGTTTCTTGACGCTTCATCTCGTGAATAGCTTGAACCTTCCTGTCATCAGGTTGGACACCATCACGAGTTAGTCTGTTTCCAAGGATCGTAATTTGTTCGACGCAATTTCACACTTGCTCTTATTTAGCTTTAAATTAGTTTCTTTGATTCTTTGTAGAGCACTTTGTAGTCTCCTGTCACGTTCTTCCTTTGCAAATCCCCAAATCAGTATGACATCAATAAAAATGCGAACTCCGTCTAGACCTTCCATGATTCTGTTAATTGACTTTTGGAAGATTTCTGGTGCTGAACTTATCCCATACGGCATTCTCTTGAAGCTATATCTGCCATAGCGTGTTGCCATTTTGTATAACACGGTGCTTGCTTCATCGAACTGCAATTGGTAGAATCCTTGTGAAGCGTCTAGCTTAGAGAAGAACTGTGGTCCTGTCATATCAGCAACGATCTTTGATTTGTGTGGCAAATGGTAATGTTCCCTCTTGATGTGCGCGCATTTAAATGTGTTGGGTCAATTACAGTCTGAAGCCCCCATTGGGCTTTTCCACTATGACGAGTGCATTAAGCCAATCAGTTGGTTCCTGCGTAGGTCTAATTACACCCATCTTCTCTGTATGTGGTGTTTGCCGTTGCTGCGTATACCTGTACATGCTGGCTTTTCTTGACAAATCCCTTTGGTTCTGGTGAGCTGGAATCCAGCGATGATGTTTTGTCATCACTCCTAACGACAACAAATGCAATGTTATATGCGATATCATTATATTGTACTCTTGCACGTCATGTTCCAATTGTAGGCATAATGTCGCTATTGTACGAAGTTAAGTTTGTTTCTCTTTTCTTTAACTTTAAGTCTCTGTTTCAGGGCATTATAGTCCTTCAAAGAAAGTAGATTTGCTTGTGCCCCCATGTCAATCTTCAGAGTTAGTATTGTTTCATTTACTGATAATGATGCAAACCACCCATCGCCTCTTTCAGTGTCAACTGAATGAAAAAATATCTCCTCTTCACTTTCAGTGTTCATCACTTTTCTGCGTCCAGTTATTCACGGTGCTAATCCACTTCTACAGCATGATTGTAAATGATTCTTCAACCGACATTGACCGCAATTCTTTCCCCAAGACAGATATCCATTATAGCCGTGTTTTCAACCACAGTGACGACCACATTTCTGTTTTCCTGTGCGGTTCTCATGGTTGCTCCTGACCTCTGACCACTGTCCGGAGTGACTTGTCTGGTTGCCATGGTAACCTACGTTCTTACAGGCGTTTCGCGACTTCGCTGGCTTGGCATATGAATACTGCTTTTTCCAGGTCTAAATCATCATTAGAAAGTAATTTTTCTTTCACTTTGAGGTTTAATGTTCCCAAAATAAGTTGATCCCGTATTAGAGATTCTTCAAGTATCCCGTAATTACATGTTTAACTTTGTGCTTCAAGTCAATTACATATTGTTCTATTGTTGCACCTTCGTGCTGCAAACGTGTACGAAACTCATATCGTTCGTATGTGTCATTACCTCATGGTGTAAAATATTGATTAAACTTACGTATCACGACAGGGAAATTGTCCCGTTCTCCATCTGTGAGGGACAATGCATTAAACACATCGATGGCTTCTAGACCGGGTACAGTCAATAATATGGCGATTTTCCGTTTATCTAGCTTGCTATCCATATCGATCGCTTCAATATAGAGTCTTTGTTTTAATCGTATCCAATTATCACTGACATTTCCTTGGAATATCATTTCTTTTGGTGGCTTCATGTGTTCCATTTTCAATTAGTTCTTTTGCGACTTAATTGATCCGATAATTCTAACCGTTAATCAATCAGTTCAATAGACTTCTGGTACCATGTTATGTTTGATGTACCGCCGTGTATGTATGGAAGTGTGTGTCCACAGCACTTTCTTGAACATGAACTGATTTTATTAAAACAGGTCCTTCTGTACTACTGTACAGTGGTCACGTGGTATATACATGGTAATCACTAGGGATAAGCGTGCATTATTTTATAACACAAATATATCATTACATGACGTGTTTGGGCTTTCGATGAACGTTGTGTCTGTTTATCTATTTTATTTCAGTCATGGGACCATCTATTTCACTAATTAGCAGATACATATTATAAATATAGATTTGCTTATTTAAGCATTAGATAGCTGGAGACAACAACAACAAAAACAATTACTACTACTCATATTACTACTACTACCACTGCTGCTACTAACTACTATTAGTACTACTATCGCTAAAAATAATGATAATAATAATACTACTACTACTACTAATAATAATAATAATAATAATAATGCATATTTAGACAAGTTGCATTACAAGTAGTAGCCATACCAAGGCTTTGTATAATAATGTCTTAAATATGTCTAATTAGAAGTGCTAATCTAGTACCAACGGCAAACTGCCAACATCTTAATAGTTATTCAAAATAAAATTATTATCTGCGCACAGTTCTAACTCAAATTTATCGGAATGCTTTCCATCATTGTTTATAAATGCTATGAATCAGCTCCGAAGATGAGAAATTATTGTTTTAAATTCAGAATTGTATGTTATCGTTTTAATACTATGTTTTTGATGTCCGTAATTATAATTTAGACACTTTTTGATTGCTGCAATCGTATACATAAATAATTTTGCTGTCTTTTATTGATAACGTATAACCCTTTTGAATGGGTTTATATGTATGAAAAAAGTCATTTATAAGTTTAGTAATATAATAATAATAATAATAATAATAATAATAATAATAATGTAGATTTAATGTGCCCTACCTAGTTCTTATACAGGAAGTAATAATTTCGTGTTCAGCTTTGGCTAATCAATATCATATGGGTGAAGGATAACTCCCTATGTTAATGATTTGGCAAGAGACAGGTATTACTGCCAGTCGGTCCAAGACTTAAAGTCATCATTCGTTTTAACTAAGATACTATTAATAACTTCCATTCAAAAGGAAATTTCGTATTTCAGAAGATTCAGCAACTGGAATTGTCACCATCCGAAACCATACGAATGGTACTAATCCTGTAATAAAGAAATAGATTCCTTACTAATTTTGAATCAACATGAAAAGATTTTATCCCATCCACTAAAGTCTTCTTGTTGTCTGCTTGGTGCCGGTCAAACCTGTGGCCAAACTTGTAAAATTATATTAAGCATATTAAGTCATATTAAGCACATTACCGTCGTTTATTTTTTTACTATATATGATCAAGTGTATTAATGAGGAGTTAATTTCTTGAACGATGTTTAGTCGTAGTCAACTTTGAGGTAAACTGGGTTGTTGTTTTTTTGGCATTTGAAGATAACAATTATCATGGGAAATGGCAGTTCCACGAAGGATAGTCGATGAAGTAAACAGGACTAAATCGTTGTAGAGACATCATTCAGTCTAGCTATCAGTTGTCACATGAGATTTGAATAGTCTATGATAAGGGATACGGTGATAAATAAAAAAGACTAATGAATACTGTCATTGTCTCAATCGTGATAGCCAAGCTATATATATCTCACAATAAAGGAATTGTTTTGGTCTTAAATAGATGGCATACATGATGGCCTTTTTTCGAGAATTTGAAGGTGTATTCTAAACAAGACGTCATTTCAAAAATGGCAAACCTCTCTCCTAACTAATGTAAGCTGAAACGCTAATTTTAATCAACCATATCTGAAACGAAAATTCAGTTTTTTTTCTGGAAGAAACAGAATTTAGCTAAAACAGAATAATCTGTTTCTTGATATATTATGAACAAATCAGTGTGTGTGTGTGTCTTTTACCTGAGAATAAGGTAAACAACATATGTTATTCATCGAGGAAGTTACCTTTATCAGCTGATCTTTGTTTGAATGTTATTATTGTTAATAGTGTTGTCCAATACAATAATGATCACAACTAAATAATCCACCATATATTGGGTTAATAGTCAACTGGACAGACGGGGATATTTAATTAGAACTGGCAACCTAAAGATTCAATAGAACCAGCTACATAATGCATTATTTAATAAAAAGGGTTATTATGAATAAATGTGAAACAGTTATGAAGTTTAAGTTTCGAAATATTTATTAGGAAGTAACTTCCGTATATCAGTAATGCTGAATTAATGTTTTAAATTGATCAAGATAAAATGGAAATAGCTTTTTGGCAGAATCCTTAGTATCATTGTATGTTATTGACTACCAAAAGAGGGTGGAAACATTTGCTACTATAATGTATTATCTATTGGAATATAGGCTGTATTTCAACTGTATATATGAATGGAGCCAATCATCTTACTTCTATTCTGTTAAATTAATAGGTTTTATATCGTTCTTTAATTAATGGGACTTCTATTAAGAAGAACTGAAATTATTTCGTTATAATATTATCTCATGGTAATATATTTTTATAAATACATGCCAGGTATCTGATACCGGTAATTGGGTATTGATGCTAATTGATTAACATTAAAATTATGACCTGATATATATGAAGATAGTGAGTTCCTAATCTCTGGCAAAACGTGTGCTCCTGAATTATGACAACGTTTTACTCGGAATAGATTGGTTACAAGACACCATTTCCTCGTAAAAACTATTGTTGACTGGTTAAATATATGGATGTCATACATGGATGGAAATTATAGATGTATAATAATCAGTTATTCAAGCTTGTGGGTCAGCTGTGAACAGTTGTCAATTACTTAGACATCAGGTCATGGTTGCCGTCGAGGAAAGACATCAACACCATCAACACCATTTGTTTACCTGTATTGTTTGTCTATGACTAGACTATGGACGAAGTTAATAATACCGTCATTGGTGAATGTTTCATCCATCGCTTACTAATCATAAGCATTAATCCAATTTAAACACTGTTTCAGTCCATTCAATCCTCCAGAGTGGACCAATCTTTTGGATCCCCCGAAACACTCTTTTCATATTCTTTTTCTTGCTCCAGGAAGCGACAATAAGAAACCCAGTTAGTGGTTTATTTACTTTCTGTGCGGGTCACATATATGTCATATAACCGAAGAGATACTCCAATATCTAAAAACAAACAAAAAGTTTAAATACATAGTCTGCATAGTTTACAGAAAAATTGCTCTAACTATTCAACTTATGAGATGTCCATTAAAGTACATGATTGATATAGTTTGCTTGCATAAAATGTGTTTAGTATTATATTCAATAGTGGGGAAGACATTATATTCTACACAACAATTAACAATATCAAAAACAACAAGGAAAATTCCGTAGCATAATTTCAGAAATATTAAACACTTTGATTATACGCTGATTAGATGAATAGCATTTGGTTAAATCTAATTCAGCGGGAAAAAACACAATCATAAAACAAGATTTTAAATATCCAGATAATCTCTCTAATAATGAAATGATAAGAAAATAGTTATATTTACATTATTATCCGGGAATCTTAAAACAATAGTTACGGGGGGTCGTGTCCGGTTGAGCAAATTCTGTTTTACCGTTACGGCTTCCTTGATAGGACTTTCCACTAATTCTTTGACCTAATTAAATTGGTTCTCTCTTATGCTCATGCATAGTAGTGATATAACAAGATAACAGGAAGTGTATATTTCCGTTTAATTAAATGAAGCATTTAGTACAAAGCCGAACTAAGTATAAACGAACTATTTTCATAATATTTAATTAATAAGCAATGATTATCTTACTGGTATTGATATTTTAGAACATAACAAACCATATTACAGAATTCCTATTCTAATCCATTTGAAAATCATCCTCTGAGAGCCGTGTCTTAATTGGCTCTCCACTTCCGCCATCCGATGTCTTCTACCTATATGTCATTCAATTTGATAGTCCGGCTCCTAGTGGCCTAGAGGTAATCTATGTGATATTTGATGGCTACATGTATAGAGATTCGACGTCCCTTCTTCGACCACTGAAAAGAATTGGCAATCTTTCCAGATGAATTAAAGTCTCAGTGGATTTGGGGTTTAAACTTCACACTAGTTATCACTCTGATTCGAGGAAAGAGACGAGTACAAGGGGACAACACAAGATTACACCTTTGAGCCTAAGTGGAATTAAGCTATAGTATAGTAATTCGCTGATAGAGTAGCTTATAGAGCATCGACTATTTCGACTGACTAACTGTTTGACTAACCGACCAAGTGGCTCACGACTGACTTACTGAATCAATGTATTTTTGTCACTGACTGACTGTCTGAATCACTCATTTACTGACTGACCAAGCGGTTGACCGAGTGAGTAAACGCCTGACGGAATAGCTAAAAAACTATCTAACTGACTGGTTAACTCACTCATTTAATCACTCAATCAATCAATGTCACTATTCTGAATTCGCTGAAGGCGATTGATGTTATAATCAGATATGCCATATAACAGGGAGTTACAATAATCTATACGAGATGCAACAAAGGCATGGACTACAGTTACAAGAGTTTTTAGCTATCAGAGGATGATTTTCAAATGGATTATAATGAGAATTCAGTAATATGGTTTGCTCTGTTCTAAAATATCACTACCAGTAAGACAATCATTGATTATTAATTAAATATCATGAAAATAGTTCGTTTATACTTAGTTTGGCTATATACTAAATGTTTCATTTTAATTAAGCTGAAATATACACCTCCTGTTATATTTGTTATAACACTCTATGCATGAACATTTGAGAGAACCAGCTTAATTATGATAAAGAATTAGTGGATGTGCTTAGGATAATACTGATGTGACATGTTCATACATGTTTATACGTTGGCAGACTGTAGTGATTCATTAAGGCTATTATTGATTAAATATTTGTTTAGAATGAAAGAAACTGTCTATAACTTTAAAAAACATGTAAGACTTGAAACAGGTTTGTCATTGTTTAGAATATTTCAGTCCATACTGGGTTTTTCTGTTATTCGTTATTATAAAGGCAGCTTTCGTGGATCTTGAGAACACATCCAGTGATGATGATTTATTAACTATATTTGTAATCAGGCTTATCAGAACACCCAGACAATCTTTCACAGGCCATTAATACTGTTTATCGTTCAACTATCTTAATAAGTTTTTAAAAACACGTTATTTGAGATATCACTGCACGGTTCCTTTGAATGGCTCAGTCCAGTTCGAGGGTATTATTTTATTAGCATCATTTCCTTTTGTAATACGACTAAAAGCAGGTAATATTCACTTGTGGCATAAAAGAAATGAGATCATCTATTTGAGAAAACATACACAAATAGCTATCTAAAAGTAGTTTTTTGATAACAATCAACGATTGGCAACGGTCGAATATAATGGTAATGATCTCACATGAAACTTACAGCATTAAGTATATTTCCAAATAATTACATCCAGGACAGCTTTTTGTGCAATCCCTAGTATCTGCGGAAAACAATTATCACATACGATTTAATACAACATCATAACGGATATAATAAAAACGCTGTGATAATTGAATATAAAAAACACGACACGCTCTTTCTCATAAATGATACACCCACCATTTTTACTGATTATATATATATATATATATATATATATATATATATATATATATATATATATTACAAAAAACAAAAGAACGAGTGTCATAAATCAAATTATATGATCATATTTAAAATAATTCATGTCCGCAAATATTTAGAAATGCTGCTTCAAACAGTTCATTTATTTTCTTATGAATATGACGCGATTGCAAAATGCAATGTTCAGTATTTATACAATAGTTAAACTTTGACTTAATCAGTCTTATGGCAAACGTTGGATTTAATCTGACAAAGGCAACACAATTATTTAGCAGCAAACCGAATGTTTCTACATTATTGAATTACACTGTTGGGAAAAGACTCCTTGTCAGATTAACTGAGAAACCCGTGCATACAATTTTGTTTGTTATCTTGTCTTAAGTAAGCTTTATTTAGGTCCTCGTATTCTTTTAAGTTCAGCCTTCACCAAACCTGGTTAAACCTATTTGTTCTTTGAAAGCACAAATATCTTCTATCCATTGTGGAATAAACTTCTTTTTAAAGCTTAAGTATGGATAAGGATGTCACTATCTGATTACTAAATGTTTTCTTTATCTCCTGCATATAAAATGTTCTAAAGTTGTTATCAGCTGTTTCGATAGTTTGTATGTATTGTACCTGAGTTATATATATATATATATATATATATATATATGTGTGTGTGTGTGTGTTCGTGTTTGTGTGTGTATGTATGTGTGTATGTATGTATGTGTTTGTGTGTGTGTATGTGTATATGTGTGTATGTATCCATAAGTCTAAATCTAAATAAAACTATACATACATCTTCCATATATTGATACATATGTACGTATACCCAAACATGTGTCTGGGCTACTCATCAGCCTGTGGGAACCAGCTAATTCGCTTTTCGTACGCGACAAATATGTCACGCCCACAGGAAAGCGGCTACATGCAGGCTACGTACAAAAAGCGGAAGCACGTAAAAAAACATACCATTTGATACCACAGCTCGCAACAAACAACACGTGCGTGTGGTTCAATGGCGACTTACTACATACATAAAATAATTACTTTGCTACCACAGTTTACATGCAACAGTAATTTTCGACACGTTTCGACACCACATATGTTGATCTCAGCTTTATTTTGGGTTGGAATAACTAAATATATCCTACATATATGAACCATGTATCAATACACGTCCGACTAGTCTGGCATCGCAAGTTGTTCTCTACCCTGATTGAAAAGTTAGGCCTTTTATATAACTCGAACAACAAAGTAGCAATACTGCACAATGGATTATTACTGAACTAGAACGAAATATCGTCTCAAACCTGAGTAAATACTATGATTTACTCGAACCTAACATCTAATCCTCATACGTTTCCTCATACGTGCGTGCGTGTTACGATTGTTTGAGAATACCATGATTACGATTATGTTTATATTCATTCTGATACGATTACATTGTAAAGTAATCATGATTACAATCATGATTACAATGCATATAACACAAACATGAATGTAATTTTTGATCAATGTTCACTCAGTTACATGTATAATACCGATATAAACATGCTATAGTGTTTACATGTTGCTTTATAAGAACCAGACCCGCTTTCTGGTATGTTCCTGAAATGAAAATATACAAGAGACTTTCATACCATTCTACGACGTTAATTTGTTTTATTATTTCCGAGATCAATGTTCACCCTAGAGCAAAGGAGCAAGTAATGCATTTGTCATTAATGCACAGGTATTTAAAGAGATAACTGATATAAGTTCAAACTGACATTAGTGCAAACAATATCAATGGAATTGTTTGACTATATATTTAGTAACTAAATGCATCATGTGTGGCGTGACTATAGCCAGGTAAGGTATATATATAATAAATAGGATAATTAGAATATAGTCAAACCCCCAACTCCAACCACCTCTGTAACTTGACCAACCTCTATAAACGGACCACTTTCACAGTCTTAATTTATTGCTCTGCTTTAAATTAAATATTTCTTCTATAACTCGGCCACCTACTAACTCCGTACCTCGACCTTTGATCTCCGTCTAATGCCCACGTTTGTCACACCGTATGTCCACCGAGGGGCAACACTGTAGCCTTGTTTGTGTTCACTATCGCATGTCAATCCGGATCGTTTGCAGCTGGAGTTAAAACGACGGCGTCA